>BJBW01007787.1:0-66204 GCA_004320125.1 Scolopax mira
GACCGAAGTGCAGGACCCTGCACTTGGCCTTATTGCACCTCATTCCATTGGTCTCAGCCCATCCAGCCAGCCTGTCTAGGTCCCTCTGCAGAGCCTCTCTACCCTCCAGCAGATCAACACTCCCACCCAATTTGGTGTCGTCTGCAAATTTGCTGAGGGTGCATTTGATCCCCTTGTCCAGATCATTGATAAAGATGTTGAAGAGAACCGGCCCCAGTACCGAGCCCTGTGGGACACCACTCGTGACCGGCTGCCAACTGGATTTAACTCCATTCACCACCACTCTCTGGGCCCAGCCCTCCAGCCAGTTTTTAACCCAGCAGAGGGCATTCCCATCTAAGCCATGGACAGCCAGTTTCTCCAGGAGAATACTGTGGGAGACTGTATCAAAGGCCTTGCTAAAGTCCAGGTAAATAACATCCATAACCTTTCCTTCATCCACCAATCAATTCAACCCATTTTATGACAGATGTCAGAGACAAGTGGTATGAATCACCCTATAGACAAGGGTGATTTTCTCTCTGAGTGAGAGGGGTGACTCTCTGCTGAGTATATAGGGACTCTGACTTAAGACTAGACTTAGTCTTAAACTTCTAAAATTAGATGAGGTGAATCATGCCCAAAGGTAATTTTTCTGTGCTAGAAGCATTGACATTAGCCACCCAGCAAAATTAGTGAGACAGTGATGTCTGTCAGTGTAAACCTGACCCATGCCTTTGCAGTTCAGGAATTTGAAGTGTCATCTGCCAAACATCCAATTCCTCCTACAGACTCCCCTCCCTTTCCAGGACCTATTGTACCCACAATTGCCCCACACAGATTTGACACCTCAGAAAATTTTGCTGCCATTCCCCTTCTCCTTTGTCTCAACAACACAGGCCCAAACCCTATGAAGAGGACAATCCTCATTTTCAATATGTTTCCAATGGGAGCTAAGGCAACTCAGAACATCAAGAAAACAGACCCTCAGATTAACATTTTCAACACATCAGAGATGAGATTTAACATTTAACATGAAGGCTCGATATTGAAGTTATATCAAATAATATCAAATCAGGATGAGATCCCAGAAAGCCAGTACAGTTGCTCTTACAGTGGCCAGCACAAAAACTTGTATGTGTGTATAAGGGAACCACAAGGAACTGCCTCTGCAGGATATACCTGTATGTAATACAACTACACTACATCCCACTGTAACATGAGAGATCAATGAAGGTCTCATCCTAAACAGCCCTTCCCAAGTTTACTTTTGTAGCATTATGTAATAGAATTACAAATCTGCTCATCATCAGCATATATTCACAGCCCTTTCTTGTCTTGATAAATTCCTGACCTCAGTGACAGCCTTGAGGAATGAGTTTCATAGTTGAATTATATCTTGCAAGGGAAAATAATTTCTTTTCTTAGCTTTGAACTTGCTGCCTTCAGCTTCTTCCAGTGTCCTTGGATAGCAGCTAGGGCATGTTAAGAATTTTCCAGGGAAACAGATTGGAAAAGGGCAATTCAGAGTGAAAATGTCTTTGGGAAATGGGTCTGTTTGACAATCTTCTGATAAAATACAAACAGGACTGGGTCCCAGAGGTGTTTCCTGCTTGGTTGCCTGACATAGTGCTGGGGAGCTGAGGGATCTTTGCTCCAGGGCAGGTCATCACGGGGCTGATCACAGCTGGGAGACCAGAGGCCCCAGGAACTGTGGCTTCTCTGGATGGCTTGGATCTTAGATCTCACTCCTCAACTGAGGTTTAAAATTTTCCTGAACAATGTGTTTCAGTTCTGAAATTTTTGTGGAATTCTCCTTTTGCAGGAAATTTGGAAAACATTTCTCCCCCCTTTCCCAAAAGCATTTCTTCCTTCCTTTGCCACCAAAACCCAGCAAATATTTGACCCAGTGTCTTTCTACTTTCTGATTTTATGGAACCAGCTGCCACCTTTTCAACCTCTTCCCTCTTCAGGATTTGCAGACAGCCCTCAGTTTTCTTTGCTGTCCTGAGAAGTTCCTCTAAATCTGCAGTGTCTATTCCCAGCAGCAATCATCAGCAAAGGGATAGGAAAGACTGTGAGATGTAACTGTAAGATGGTTGCACACAAATACCCGTTGCCCAACGGGTGCACACCGTGGTGCGTAACAATGCACAATATTTGGCAGGATGTCAAAATCTTGCTTCTTCCCTTTCGGTATGTCTCTGGCATGTAACTGCAACTCTCTGAAGAGCTTATTGAAGGCCAAGTATGGGAAAAATGACTCGCTAGGTTAGAAATGCAGACCCCCTTCTCTTTGCCAGAAGGAGAATTTCAAGATCTCTCTTCCGTTCCTTGTCTGGGCTGAGAGAATGGACCTGAAGGCACATTTAGGGTTACTTCCTTTAAAGATTCATTTTAGCCTAGTATGGGCCTTTTGCTACAAAACTAAACAAAAAATTTCCCACACAAACAGAAAGGGCCAAAAGGTCTTTCAATGGACATTTTCCTTTGGTGTCGTTCTTCTGAAGCAGATTGAGGTTGTATTAACACACATTTCAGAAAAAAAAATAATTCCCAAACCCTGACATCATGGGCAGCATGACAATTTCATGCTTCTCATAATCTTCATTTTTTTCGTATTATTCTCTCTCATTCCACTGTAGGGAGTAAAAAGCAAAACAGAAATAGGTGCAGACCTCATTATTTTTGTGTGAAACTGATTCCAGTGAGCCTGCAGACACCCTGTTAGTATCGTCTGTTGGTGTGCACAGTTCTCCACCACACTGGAGATGGAGTGAGGTGAATGGATGTATAAATGATGAAGTAAGGGTGACAGACCTGTGAACAGACTTAGGCAGCTCAAGACAACTTAGGAATCCAAGTCAACAGTTCCAGTTGCAGTTTGAAGGTCCCAAAGCCTGGAAGATTTGAGAGCCACAGCTGTGGCCGATGGTTCAACTCTTTTCCATTTCGTGGTACTTCATGCAACCTGACCTCTGGCAAGTGTTGGGCTGGCGATCATCTCTCACAGCTGCATCTCTATGAAACCGGGCAGAGGCACAGGAAGCTTATCATGGTGTGCCATCATAGCCAACCACTGACAAACTTTACTTACTGCCTCCCTTGAACTATATATAGACAGCCAAGCCTGGAAAAACACAAGTTAGGTCATCCACTCCAGTCGCCCACACCACAAAGATTGTTTCCTTACTTTATTCTCGCTACTATCTTATCCTATCTAGTCTCACCCACCCATGTCATTGCCTCTGCTACAATCTGACAGTCTATTCCAGGCATGCTCAAGGTTATGAATTTTTTTTCCTTATGTCTAGCCTGACTCTTGTTCCATTTTTAATTTTAGGCCAAACTCTGTTCAGCCACTTTCTAGATAATCCAGATAACCCTCTTCCTTTCTTTCATGCAATTTCCTTTCTCTTATTTATATTGCTATCATCATGTCATCACCCCCCAGCCTAACTTTTTCCAAGAGCTCCTGGCCGATCCACTCTCTGTTCCAACATACTCATGTGTTCTTAGCTGCTATTCCAAGGTTTTCCAATTTGCTTTTCTACCATTATGATAGTTTCAGCTTTCATGCAGCACTTAGGAAGCAAAGTTCTCTGCTCCCATCCAAGCCTGTCAATACTAGAGGCTAGTAAATCTATTAGCATTATGTTTGTCTTTTAATCCTTAAAAGCAATTCTTTTCCCTCAGCATCTTGAGTTTGTCATCTTCACTTTAAGGCCACAAAATGGACAGGCCAAGATTATACCCAATGCTCGCACAAATCTACAACTTGAAGAAGGGACAGGGCATTGCTGAATGTAAGGGCTCTTCTATAGGCCAAGAAGACCATGACTGCCTGAGCAATGAGAGGTATATCAGGTGATTGGAATAGTAGCAGAATATAGGGGCAGGATCCAACATTTTATATATATATAAAAAAGTAATTATCCAGAATATTTTCAACTGGTAAAAGACATGATAAAACAGGAATAAGGCATTTGGAGAAGGATTTTTTTCAGTGGCATAATAGAAAGATCAGAAACCAATTTTTCAGTGCTTTCAATAGGATGTAGACAATTTCACATGTAGGCAAAAAAACAGTTTACATGGGGACAGTTAAAAATTCATTGTTGTAAGAAACATCATCAGCTTTCCAGTATATCCTACTGTAGTGTAACTGCTTTTAACTAACTGGTTTGCATCTGATGTACTACTAGTTCTTCATCAGCCACTTCCACCCATTTATTGCTTAGCCTGTAGAGATACCATATTTCCCTTTAAAAAAATGAAATTCATAGGTGACTCTTGCCTAAAGGGCTGTTTTTTAAAATTGTTACTTCCATATTATTTCCTTTTTCTAATCTTCAGATACAGAAATCACACCTTAGCACACTCTTAATTCCTTGCCCCTGGTGTTTGAATGTTGCCCACCAGTGACTGGAATTTGAGTCTTGTTTTTAATCACTCCATATTGTAGTTATTCAAACATGGAGCTTTCTGACACTGCTGATGCCCCATAATAAAGGTGTTAAAAGTCATAAATGTTACTTAGACCATGACTTTTATTGAATATCACAGGAGGGCAAGGAATGCAAATGCTATTTTTAAACCCTCCCCTCTCTCCTATCCTTGTATCAAGTCACTGCAACCTTGCCGGTAGGTTGTAGGTTTCTTCAAGGTTTTCAGCCTTCAATATCGAAAGTGGGGAAAAAAATTAATAAAAAACCCACCTACAACCCTTTTCTGTTAAAAAATAGGATGTTCTAGTGACACAGCTATGCTCCTGAAAATGCTAATCCATCCCAGGTACAAAATAAACGTCAATGATAGGAGTTTCCAAGCACCAACCTTTGTGACTCAGGACCAAGTGGATGTCTGAGAGCGATGCTTGAGATCATCCTGATTATAACCTTGTGTTTTTCACCTGCTCAAAACTAGGGCAGCCTTCTCAACCCCTGGCTATGTCATCCCACCTCATTCAAACACTTTGCAGTGACAGGGCAAACTCAAAACTATGCTTTCTTTGCTGGTTTCAGATTGTCTTTACAGCCACTAGAGCTAGTGCAAATTATGGAGCATAAATGAGGGGGCTGAAAGGGGAGAGCAAGCTGGAACATGGTGGCCTCAGGCTGGCACAGAGAAACTCTGAAACTGCACCACAGGTTACTGGCCACAGTGGTGGCCGATATTATCAAACGCAAGCTATGATGGGTGGGTTCTCTGATCTTCAAAGTAGAGCAGGCTTATGATTGTAGCTGTTGCAATTACACCACTCATATTCACCACTGCATTTGTTACACAGCAAAGGTAACATAAGCTCTGGGCAAGCTGTTCTCTATACTGCTCCACGTCCCCAAAACTGGTTTATCTCAACATCAGGACTACACACAAATATTTCTTACTCCTTTTGGTCTTGGAAACAATTTAAGGTAGCTCAACTCCCAGTATTTCTTTAATTAGAAATTTGCCATCAGTTAGCATTCTGTCTTAGCTCTTTGGGGGAGGTAAGAGGAAGTTCTTATTTGCCTACCTACTGCTTGTTTACAAATTCACTTATTGTCTTCTCCAGTAATGCATGGAAGCATTACTTCCATCCTACATCCACTACTACAAGATCACTAGGGGAGATCCTAGGTGAACTTACAGAATCAAAAAGAGAGGTTACCCTAGTTGTCAAAATAGAATTAAAGGAGTCAGGTGCAGACCTAATTTCTCTCTCTAACACATACACATTGTTTAATCAGGCAGGCACATAATGCAACCTTTTTGAGTATCGGTTTGTACAATGCTAAAGTGGGGTTAGTAATTACCTTATTAGACACATTGGCTATTGTGGCACCAAGTTTAAGCAGCAAAATTAAAGAGACCGAGAATGTAATTATTGAATGTTTGCAAAATTCCGTGATGATAGGCTTTGAGACACTAATTACTGCAATCAAACCTATTTTGGTGATGTTTTATACAGGGAATTAGTGTAATGGCCTGGGAGACCAGGGATCTGGTATGATGCCACTCCTACAGTCCTTAAGAGTTCATCAAAATCAAATAACTCTTTCCAAATTATGTCTCAATTCTTCTAGCATCTGTGACAAGTAATGAAGAAAAGTCAGTAAAAAGAGAAGATTAGGATATGATTTTCAAACTGTTAGGAAGGAAAGGTCTTGTTTAGTAACAGTCAGAAGCATCTTAGAAGAGTTTGCCAGCAAGCAGAACTTATAATCTTCAGGCCAGGGATACAGACATTGGGGTAAGAAATATTATATTTTCCATAGAACTATTATTGCAGGAAAGTGGGTCAGAGAGTCAAGAAAACGATTAATGAATGGGGAATAGTATGCAAGGCAAAAAACAATTATCAGCATTTTTTTCCCCTTGAAGCTGTTGATAACTTGAAGCTGTTTCAATAATGATATCCCACACCGATGACAATGTTTCCTCCCACCATCCGACACTATCCTGTTGCTTTGTGTTTTAAAGGGCTGTCAGTCACATGGAAAACAAGGAAGAAAGGTCAGCAAGAGAGGACAGGATATGAAGGAATGTTGTGCAACCAAGTCAAGGCTTTTGAGCATACAGAAACCCTACACAGGCCCTTGCAGCTTGGTCCTGCAAACCTTTGCCAAGAGCAGCTGCTGGTGTTTGTGCAAGTATCTGAAGGAGCCCAGCAGGCCCACACATATCTCTGGTGCTCCTGGAGAAAGGAGCACAGCAGTGGCCATACATGATGCAGCACATTACAAATAATTAACACCTTGGTCTACACTTCAGGAGTCTAAATACAAGGAGGAATCGTATTTACAGCCACTTGCCACAGAGAGTGAAGGGAGAGGGAGTGAACACCCGTGTTTTTACCCCGCACTTGATGTCTGTTGAAGTCTGCAGCAGAAGTAGGAAAGAGTAACAACACCTTCAAGCTTCCCTGAAGGAAGTTTTCATGCATCTGTCTCCAGGGAGAAAAATATTCTCTCTGGTATTAAGCTCTCACATGCAGAAGGCACTCGGGGCTCTGTATGCCATAGAGAAATTCACATGCCTCTTAGAGCAATAGGAAAGGATCAAATTCACAACCCTTTAATATCAGTATTGTGCATGCTCTTTGAATCAGTGCAGGGTCAGGACAATCATGTCCACAGTTCTTCTCTATCCATACTGCCCAGAGCACAGCACTCCAAAGAAATCAAAGAGAGTAAAAAATAGGAAACAGTACCCATATGAAACCATGTCAGAACACTACTATCCCTGGAGGGGGGAATAAAATCTGAAAATGACTGTTTTCCCTAAATAACGAGCTTCCTTTGGGTCCAAGTCTTGACATCACCACAGGTTACAGAAAAACAGTCCCTGAAACCACATATTGAGACACAGTTTCATCACATTGCTTGCTTGCCACTTTTCCTCAGTTCAGAGTGAAGATACAAAAGCTGTATTCTTGAGCCAGAATGCTCCTTGGCCAGCATATTTTCTCTGGGCTGTGTATCGAAGGTTTCTGAACATTTTATCCCTTAGGTAGCAGCCTGCTATTTAACACACTGTTTGAGAGAGCTCATACCAGGAGGAGAGCAAAGCATCAAGGAGTAATGAAAGCTCTCAGACAGGTCTATGTAATTTATGTTAATTTTACTGTTGTCGGCATCTAGATAAAAGTATGGAAGTGACCAGCTGGCAAAGGTAGGTTTCTAAAATTCAGGGAAAGCCACAATCAAAAGGCCACATTCTGCAGCAGCTCTGTCTCCTTTGAAGACAGAAGATTAAGACCAAGCCTCTTAAAGTTCATAGCTACTAAACTGTTAAGGGTCAGCGAGGAGAGTAGCCGTGTAAGTAATGTGGACTATTTAACAGACTAAAGCTGTCCAGCCTTTTTTTTTTTTTTTTTTTTTTGGCTAAAGAGTCAGAACAAAAGGGCAACCTCAGAAAGGGAAGAGACCACACACACCTGGTAGATCAGAACAAGTGCCAGGAAGAAGCAAATTCCTTCTTAACAACTACTAGAAGTATTACTTAGATTTTCAGAAGTGTAAAAAATAAAGGCTTAATGTAACCTGTAAATTTGCCTATCATGTACTTCCCACAAACTGGGCTGGTTTAGTCAGCACATTTAATCTTCTATTTTGTCTCATATTCTTATATGTGGCACAGACACACCGCTCATATGGCCTTAGACAAAAGGTTGGACTATTTGGGGCAAGAAAAAGAACTTTTTTTTTTTTTTTAATGGCTTTTTTTAAAATGTTACCACTCAGTGGTAACAAAGTCCAACTCTTAACAACAGCAGTAAAAAATAAATCTCACATACAATGTGAGATTGTTAATACATTTAAAACAACAGTTACCCGTTGTAATTAGAGAGAAGCTCTTGATGTTAACTTTAGATCAAACCAAGATTATTGCAAAACCGGCATATTTAAATTCAAGAACTTAGTTTCTTGTGGCACAAAAAGATTTAACTACTGTAAAAGCTACTTTGTCTAGACAACAAATAGGAAAATTTCTGCTTTGAAATTGAACATCAAGCTCTAACTTCAAGATGTGATCTGACTGCATTGGTACCACTTGATGTTAACTGAGATTTCACAAAATGAACCAGATCAGAATTTTAAATCTGGTAATAATTTCATTTACTAACAATAGGTAAATAGTGATCAGAACCAGATACACATTTTTTGGTGCATTGAAATAACACTCAAGCTTTCCTCCTTCTATGCCAGGGAGCCTCTAATAGCATTTTACCCCTGCCCTTGATCCCTTTTCACAGGGACCATGTAAGCATCAAGGAATTATGTTGTAAGGTACCACTTACACACAGCCAAAGAGAATCCTAGGGGTACAATAAAATGCAGAAGCCCCCTTGAGTGCTAATAACAGCCCCAAGGATAATAAAAAAAGAGCAAAGCTACAGCACTAGGAAAAAGTCCAGGTTCAGATCAGGAAGACAGCATTCCCCCTTACCAAACTCAAGCACCCTTAGTTCAACAAAACCTGTGAGATGACCCTCACCCTGACCCACTTCCAAAAAGTTCTCAAATAAAAAATACTTACCTTTAAATTGGGTGGTAATTAGCTACCCTCACTAACTGAAGTACAGTGATGCCATCTCACTTCATCCTTTTATATACCCATAAATTCAGTGGCATTAACGTAAGTAATTTAGAAGAAAACAACCAAAAGGACACTTATTTGAGTTCAACAGCACTCTTCCTCGTGGCTACTAAACAGAAAGTCTTCATACAAGCCCAAACCCCATATAATGGTGCTGCTACACATCAGCAGATTCACACTTTTCTACTTCCCTTGATCTTAAACAATGTATCCATTTTTGAATTTTTTCATACAAACATCATCCCAAAAGAAGCTCTTCCGGCTACAAACTGACAGAGAAAGTGCTAAAACAGCCTAAAAGATTTAGACAAAACATCTATGAAAGATGCATCTGTTTAGCCTCCATAGTTTTGAAAATCTCTACTTAATCTGTCTCTGCTTAAGAGACATACTGCATCAGATCAGCAGTTCAGACCTGTATTGCATCTCAGACACTAGCAATAAACAGGTTATGCTATTCAAAGACAGCAAATGGGCCTGCCCACTTTCTGTGGCCTCTTCTGGTTGTTCTCCTCCAAGACCCACAACGTATATATTAGGTATGGTAGGGGACAGTTTCCTTCAGCCCTTATTTGTGGACCTGCTGTCCCTGAGTTTGTCTGATCACTATTTGAACCTGCAGACACCACATGCCTGAAATCTTCTGTGGCAACAAATCCCAGAATTTGACCACCAACCACATAAGAGAAGTATACTGTTTTATTTGTGTTACACTGATTTCTTGCTAGTTTCACCTAGCATCTCCTGGTTCCAGCATTAAGGAATTTGGTAAATAACCCTTTTTCCTTCATCAAATACAGCACACTTGTGATTTTTTAAGTTTTTACCATCGCCACCCTCACACCTTCTCTCCAAATTGAAGCAATTCAATCTTTTTGATTGAAACATCCAACCAGCAGTTTCTAAGCTGTTTTCCTTGCCCTTCTCTGAACCTCATCTAGCTCGGCTATATCATCCTCGAGATGCAGAACCACACAACATACTCCAGGCATTGTCATTACAGCAGTTTCCTATAGCAGGAATGTGGCACTCTTTCTCGTTATCCATATCTTTCTTTGTGATGGCCAGTGCTTTGCTGGCTCTTCTGGCTGACACTGCACACCAAGCAGACTATCTCTGAGAACTGACAATGCCAAGGTCTCTTTTCTGTGCTAGAGCTACTTGAGTTGAGCATCATGAAAGCATGGTTTAGATTATTTCTCCTAAGATTCATTCCCTTTCATTTGGACCTCATCTGCTATCTTTTTGTCCACTCATGCAGTACTTCTGAACCTGGCACGACATTTGCCTATGGAGAAATGCTAAATATTATCTGCAAACTTGCGTATTTTAGTGTTCACTCCCTTCTCTTCATTATCAATAAAGACACAGCACCCATTTTTGAGGACTCTTCACTGCTGAAAATAATCCTCTGGCAGGTTACTTTCTTCAATAACCTTTAGCATAGAAATGTGTAAATGGCTTTTGAAAAATCATGTGGCTTGAAAGTCACTTCGATAGGATTCCTTTCACCCTTGTGCTACTGACACTTTCCTAGAGACAGGTGCTCCCTTCCCAGAAGCTGTCTTTTTCCCAAGAGATGTGTGGGGCTGACTATCATCTTCCCAGGGATGGAAGCCAGACCAGTCTATCTTCCCAGTTCTAGTCTGTAGTTTCCAATTCTAAAGGTAAATTAAATTAAAGGAAACATTTAAAGTCAAGAGAATTTCCTTCTCCACTTAAGAGCAAGAATATATAAAGACCACATAGAGTATTTTGTCTGTTTATTCACTAGGCTTGGGGTTGTCATAGACTGTAGAAAATAAGTCCAACGAAGTAATTTTGGAAAGTTGAAAAAACAATTCACTCAGTCCCAGGAGTCTTTGATTTTGCACTCCAAATTCTTAAGTTGTAAGGCCATTTTCTAATTCAGAACAACTTCCTAAGAGGCCATTCTTTCACTCCTTTCTGCAAGGGGGCACAAGCATCCTGCATGTTTAACTGCAAGCATACAATGTTATCTACTCTTTCTCTCTTATGTAAGTTTGCAGGAATGCTGAAAGACTTTCCGGGCTCTGAGAGGTTAGGGGTTGGAATCAGGTCCCTTGTATATCACTGCATTGGCTTTTTGGGACGTGAAGTTATTGCAATTAAGATACTGGCCGGATGTGTGGGCTAAAGTACCCGACTGATATCACAGGCATTTATTGATAATTCAACTTCTGAGGAAGAAATCTGGGGAATTGTTGTTCTTCATGCTTTCCTCTGCAAGTAAGCAAACCATATGGATTTATCAGAAACACACAATGCATTATCTAGCTCAAGAGAAAAAGAATAGTGTTTATTTTACCATGGAGGAATGTTCTGTTTCAGTTTTGAGAGCCAGTTGCCCGAGCTGGCACTGTGTACCATTTGGCCTCCAATAGACATATTGCTCTGGTTTAATTCAGTGCTATCTTTAACCTGATTATTATTTACTATTTGTGCTGTGATAATGTCTCCAAGCTGCAGTCAAGGAGAAGGGCTTCACTGCGTTAGGTGCTGTACAAACACACATTTGAAAGATAAGTCTCGCCCTGGACTCTGCCACTAAGCAGTGCCTAAGCTGAGTGCTGGCACACAAGGAGGAAAACATCAGGTGGAGGCTGGGCTGAGGGCTTGGGATTTGCTTCCTTCCCCACCTGTGCATCTCAAACAAGTGGCTTTCCCTCATCTCTATCTTGTGCACCACTGGATGAAAGGCAGCAAAGAGTGGTGGGAAGAGTCCTGGTTCTTCCCTATTGTGGCACCTGGTATTTAAGCAGATCATCTCCATCAGCTTTCTCAATATGCCAGTGGGCACACAGGAAGAAAATGCTGACAGAACTGAAAAACCAAAACCGTCACCCACCTGACAGTTACTCTGTAAAGTGTTAAGAAGACCTTTCTGTGAAAAGAAAAATCCTTTCCCAGAAATATTACCAGAGTGTTGAGAACATTTTGTTTGGCAACAGAGTAGCCTTCTGTTCTGACAATATTTTGTGTCCTTTCTTACTGCTTGAGCACAGTATCCAAAAGGCCATTAGGAAGGGTAATGTTTGGTTTAGTTTCACCATTTGCCACACTGAGGTCTGAGGTCTCAGTGGTCTGGTATTATGGAGCCTTTTGCCAGAAGAGGTTTGGTTGGGTCAGTGTCCACCTGTCTGGGTCTGGCAGCAGGGATCCAAACATTTTCTCAAAGCCATTGATTGCAATACTGCCCTTGATAAATGGGCTTCGAGCAAGGCCAGAGTGCAGGTAAAAGTGTTTTCTTCTGTGCGTCAGGATTCTAAACCCATTCTCACTTTCGAGTACACAAACTTAAATTCCAGGAGTCTGAAATAAATGAACACTGGTGTTCCACATGGGTTTCAGGCAACACAGGGTAAAAGGAGGAAGGAAGACCAGCATACTAACTCTATTCCAGTATTGGACTAGTTTTCCTGATTTTCTGTTAAATATGTCTCTCTTGGTTTCAACAATATTTCAGCTCTGTCTAGGTTTTGATATTCCCCAGGTGGAGATTTATTGAGTCATTTCCATCTGTGCTGCAAGGATGAATATTAGATGGTGCTGCTGAGGAAAATGGAGCAAAATAACAAATGAGTGGGAGTGTAGTTTTGTGGCCTATTCACACAGAGCCTGGACTTTTTCATTAAACTGCAGTGTCACTTCACAGTTTTTGAACTATTTTCCTACCTTATGCTAAAATCTACTACTGCAAATATCCATACAAATAACCCTGTAGAACAAAAGAGGCTAATGACGGCTGGTACCTTTGGTAACAAAATAAGAGGAAATCTGTAACAGGGTGCATGAAATCCATTTTTACAGTAGACAGGATAGTTCTACATGTTGTTCATCTAGGTCCCAATTAAATGTATTCATAACTGTGGTGTCTGTGTTTGCTTGAAGCCACAGTGATTTCCCAGCTCCTTAGCACTTCTTCGGTTTTTCCCTGGTGGCTTTGCCATCGAGGATTGCAAGCTCTCTTGGGAGAGCTGGATGAAGGATGGAGACGGCTTTTTTGTATTCCTGAATGGGATAGTATGTTTTTTGCAGTACTCTACTCTTAATATAAATATAATATAAAATAATTAAAATAATTGTCTCCTAATAGGACTTTCATAAGTAGATTATGGCACACTGCCCTTATTGTAAAAAAATATGTCCTTGCAGATAAGACATGTCAATTAAAATATATGCTTTGCAGAGTGCAGATAACAGTTACACACACAAAAACATTTACTACTTTTCTGTGTTTTGTTGTCTGGTTTGTGTTTTGGTTTTGTTTTTTTTTTTTTTTTTGAACACAGACATAAGTAGTAAAGGAAAAGTAATATGCAGGAACTGAATCAGCATACTGTACAAACACAGCAAATACCATCATAATGACTAAGTTATCTTATCATGGCAGTGCATAGTTTTGTATGCAAATGTTACCTCAAACATAATCAACTATCTACAATAAAGAGCATTTATGGTAGGAAACATAGGAATAACTTTATGTTCTTCTATTATTATATTTGTCTTTCAAAACAGCATCATAAATTTACATAAATTCATGTTTAGTTAACAGACACTTTCAGTAGCTTTTAGCTTGCTGCTTGTGTATTTGATATACAAGACTTGTTAAAATACAAGTGGGAGGACATGGACTGAACAGAAACGGAGGAACAGTTACACGTTCCCTAGTGTCAGTATCAGGGGCCACTAGCAGAGGGCAAGGGGCAGCCCGTGCAGCTGCCCTGGTGCCATAGTTCATAGCCAGGTAATTTTATAATAATTTTATTTCTGCACCATGCCAACACTTCCTAAGATTACCACTGTCTTTGCCCTCTGAGAAGTTAAACCCTGGGTCTCTGAAGACACAGGAAAAGAGACCTGGAAATGACTTTGTCATGCTGTTGTCCCTTAAGACACAAGTGGGTAAAGCATGGCCTAAACCAGGCCTACTTGACCCTTACCTCCATGGGAGGTCAATGAGAGGTTTCACACAGAGTTGCTGCAAACAGGATCCCAAGTTAAACCTATTTGTAGCTATCCAAAGCAGACTTCTGACCTGCCTTTTGAGGGCTTTTATCTTAATTTCATAATTTTACATGGGGGGGCAAGTTACAGTAGAAAGCCCAGTAAACACACTCAGAAAAGAAAAAAAACAACCACAAAACCTAAGCAAGGAAGTCGTTGATCTCAGAAAAGTTACAGATGCAAAAATCGTTATAAGACTTTTTCACAGCCTTTACACTCTAAAAGAAGTAGTATTTGCTTTTAATGGAATTTTAAAAATAACAAAATTAACCAGCTTGTTTAGTAGCATCATAATACTAGGGATGAAAATGGACCCTGTATGCTTAAATCAAGCAAAATTTTGCTCTTCCCATCAACATTCCATTAAAAAAAAATTACTTTTCTAAAATCCTTCATTTAGCAGAACTTCTACCTAAGATGGACTGCTTTTTCCCCTTCTGAATTCCTGGCACAATATAAATCAAGTAAATTCAAGATAGCAAAACCGGGAAAATCATTATTATAATCGTAAAATGAACAAAAAGGTCAACAAGAAGGAGAACAACAATAGGATTCTGGTAACTGTTTGGGAAGAAACTATTCTTGCTGCAGTCAAACTCACTGTTTTCATAACAACAAATTAAATACCAAGGTAATTCCCCAGAGTCTTCGGCAGTGTGGCTGTATTGCAGCAGTAGAAGCCACTCCAGCACAATGCACAATATAATTAGGAAAACCTCCCAGCTGCCGAGCCACCACACAGCTCAGGGGTGTTGGAAGTTAAGCTGGAGCCAAGCCTACCTTTTCAAAGCACCGCATTGTTGTTTTAATTTTCCTCCCATTCCTGTCCATTTCCCCCTCTTCCTCCTTACTTTCCCCTGTCAGGAGGACACATTTTAGACTCCATTCATAATATGAGAAGCTGTAAAGGAAGTATTTTTATGCTGGTGCAGAGATGACTGGACTACTGACTTCACTAGTTGGGTATGAGGGACTCACAGCTGCATCCCCCTCTTCAATATTTTATTTTATTGGTATATGTACCCTAAAAACATGTAATTGATCAGTTTTGTTATCTTACACTCTAATGAGTGCAAGAGAGACAGGAGACAGGTAAACAAGGTGAGTGCTATGTAAACAGCCATTCTGAAAATAGACAGCATTTTTATTTGCTTTGGCTGTTTGACTTTGGCAAATGAAGAAGCAAGACTTTTGCCATAATCTGGCCACTTTGAGACTCCATTTACTCTTTTATCATCAACTCATAAAATAATTTTGGTTGGAAGGGACCCTTAAAGGTCATCTAGTTCTGCAATGAGCAGGAACATCTTCAACTATATAAGTGGCTCAGAACCTTGTCCAGCCTGGCTTTGAATGTTTCCAGGAATGAGGCATATACCACCTCTTTAGGCAACCTGTTCCAGTTCCCTGACTGTAAGGAGTTTCATCTAGGTATAATCTTGTCTGAATTTGGTCTCACCATTCTATCACAACAGGTCCTGCTACAAAGCTTGTTCCCATCGTTTTTATAAGTCCTTGACACAGGTGCAGGACTTTGCACTTGGCCTTGCTGAACCTCACAAGGTTTACACAGGCCCATTTCTGGAGCTTGGCCAGGACCCTCTGGATGACATCCCTTCCCTCAGGCACGTCAGCCACATCACTCAGCTTGGTGGCATGAATAAATAAAATGTAATGTTCTGCTTTATATCAAGGTGTTTCAATGGAACTTGTCAAGGAACTGAAGGTATCAAAGCAAGCAGCTTGCTTAATATTTTGCATTGAGAAGTTTAGATTTTCCTAACTTGTGTGCAAAAATAGGTATATTTTATCATTTACAATATGAGTAGGTATGTCCACAATACTATGTCAGTCCTCTGAGCAATAGACTAACAGAACTGGTAAATAGGCAGAGTGTAACAGAAAGATTACATTATTGAAAAAAAAAATTAAATGTGAGACAAAGAACATGCTGCAGCAAAGCAATCAAAAGGGAAGACTGGGATAGTTGGTGCCTACCAATCAGCAGATTTAATATAATTGTTCTTATGCAATTAATAGCTGTAGAGGTTTCACCAGGTAACAATACCCATGTAACAAAAATAGGCTACTTTATCATCCAAAATTACTTACCATGCAGTCTGAGGCTTGGTTTATAATGTCTGAAATATGTATGTTCTCCGTGTTATTACAAGGTGTTTTCAGGTAAACATCCACTTTGCCTTGCAGACCAGGCGCAGTAACTTCAGTCCATTCAGACAGGCACCTGGCTGACATAATTCCGTGAGAATTGCAGCGATGCACGTTGAGCACAGTGAAAGGCAAGGGCTTCCAGCACTACACAGCAAGAGCCTTACTGGCAAGGACTCTAACCATACTGGCCAAGATACAGAAGGCAAAACCAGGGTCTATGAAAATGAAGAACTGCCTACTATAGGAGAAGATCAGGTTTGAGACCATCTAAGGAACCTGAAGTTATCTAAGTCCATGGGACCTGATGAAATCCATCCATGGGTCCTGAGGGAACTGGCAGATGAAGTTGCCAAGTCCCTTTCCATTACATTTGAAAAGTCATAGCAGTCTGGAGAAGTTCTTGCTTGGAGAAGAAGAAACTTGGAGAAGTTTCATTGAAACACCTTGATATAAAGCAGAACATCACATTTTATTTATTTCTGACTGGAAAAGGGGAAACATAACCTCCATTTTCAAAAAGGAAAAAAAGGAAGACCTGGGGAATTACTGGCTGGTCAGTCTCATTTCAGTGCCCAGCAAGCTCAGGGAGCAGATCCTCCTGGAAATTCTACTAAGACACATGGAAAATAAGGACATGACTGGTGACAGCCAACATGGCTTCACCAAGGGCAAGTCAAGCTTGACAAATCTGGTAGCCTTCTACAATGGTGTTACAGCATTGGTAGACAAGGGGAGAGAAACACACATCCTCTACCTGGACTTATGCAAAGCATTTGACACTGTCCTGCATGACATCCTGATCTCAAAATTGGAAAGACTTGTATTGTGATGGCCAGGTTGGATGGTCTAGACCCTGCCCATGGCAGGTGGGTGGGAACCAAAGGATCTTTAAGGTCCCTTCCAACCCAAACCATTCTATGATTCTAAATGAAGAATCAGTAAGTTGGTAGGAGGGAAATTGGTTCTGCATCTTCTGTGGACTCATGAGTTTCTTTGTTCCTCAGTTTTCCAAACTGTAACCTCATGCTTACTGTGCTCAGGCTGACTGCCTTTTGCTCAGAGTCAGGCATTCCTGGAGCCTTGCAATCCATTTAGCTCTTCTGCAAATCAAAACAAATGGAACTGAGTAGACCTTTATCAGGGTTCTTGTCTTTAAAAGACATTGTCACACTAAAATCAAACAGCCTAACAGAAGAAACATTTTGCAAAATCGAACTTAATACATGCTAGACTAGATGTCTCCATTTAAACTCTGTTTCCTATATACTGGGTCTCTCCTCTCAAATCAGGTAGCTTCTACATCTAATCCAGAACTTCTGAGTTAAAGAAACTTTTAACACTTTCTCTGGATCTCTGTAGAGATTTCAAAGGATCTATCAAATGCCTAAAAGAGTCGTTAATGGGATTTTCTGTTAATAACACTTTCCAATTTGAACAAGTTTTGAAGAGTTGGAAAAAATCTAGTATTTTTTTTCCTACTGGTGGTTTGCCATTGGAGACCATTATCATGGCCCAACTATGATTTTCTACAGGTAAGAAATGAGACTGCACATTTTATTCCTATTGGTAGGAAAAGAAAATATTCCAGACTTGAATTCTATTTAGAGAAAGCTCATTCTGGCTCTATATGTCATATTTTGTAGTATTGACTCTAGAATCCACTTTAAGAAGTGGCATTTTTTCTGATGATCCTTTGAGCTACTTTTACAAACACAAGGAAGCATGAGCTCAACATAATTTCAGAAAACTGAGCTGAGAATGACTTTATATCAAGTTGCCTGTGCATTTGCACTCTTCAGATGCTACGCATTGGGTTCACTTGGGTTCAATTCTAGGGAGAAACAGGTTGGTGAGAATATCAGAGGTTTGGAAAGTTGACGGAAGAAACTGAAGGAACTCCTGGGAACCCCTAGTTTCATTCTGATTGCCTAGTACTGAATTTTTCACTGAATTTTCACTGAATTTTTAGAGTTGGAAGGAACTGTAGAGATCATCTAGTCCAACTCCCCTGCTGAAGCAGGATTGCCCATAGCTAGAACATGTTACTCAGGACTGCATCCACGCGGGTCTTGAAAACCTCCAGAGAAGGGGATTCCACGACCTCCCTGGGCAGCCTGTTCCAGGGCTCTGTCACCTTCACTGAGAAGCAGTTCTTTCTCATATTTGAGTGGAACTTCCTATGTTCCAGCATGAGCCTGTTGCCCCTTGTCCTCTCACTGACAACCACTTAAAAAAGTTTGTCTCCCTTCTCCTTCAACCTACCCTTTAGATACTTACAGGCATTAATAATGTCTCCCCTCAGCCTTCTCTTCTTCAGGCTAAAGAGTCCCCGCTCTCTCAGCCTTTCTTCATAAGGGAGATGCTCCAATCTTTGAATCATCTTCATTGCTCTTTACTGGACTCTTTCCAGTAGCTCCTTGTCCCTCTTGTCTTTTCCAGTAGCCCAGAACTGGATGCAGTATATTCCAGTTGTGGCCTCACCAGTACCGAGTAGAGGGGGAAAATGACTCCCCTCGACCTACTAGCCACGCTCTTCCCTATGCAACCCAGGATTCCGTTGGTCTTCCTGGCCGCAAGAGCACACTGCTTGCTCATTGTCATTTTGCTGTCTACACAATATAGTGACGACAACCTTGACAGCTCATGCAGTAGGTGTCTTGCAAGAGTAACAGTAATATTCCCCAGCCCATCATCTTCATATGTTAGATGTTGACCTCATAGTGCAACATATCTTAATTTTTCCTAATTCCAAACATTCTTAACACATACATTTGCAGAAGTCTGCTTGCCAGTAGTCAGATCAACATAGCTACTAGAGAATAATTGTATTTAAAAGGAAAAACAAGTCTGTTCTCTCCAGGAAAACATCCTCCTCCACTTCCAGGGATTTACAACACATTAAGGAGAACTTAATCACCATACTCTGTTAAAAACATTTGTCTGAAGTTACCAAGCAGTAGGATGCACAACAGTACAGGGAGAAGCTTCTATTTCAGGTTCATCAGATAGGGCTGGCATAGGAAAGCAAACCCAATCTGTATTTGCTTTTCTTATTGATAAAGAAGCCTACAACACACTCCACCTCACCATGAATGTAAAAGAAAGTCTGTAGAGAAGACTCAGTGTGAAAAAGGAGGGTTGAAAGTCTAGCCCTGTTGAATATAACAGGAAGATCCCAATTAGCTTTAATTAATTATTATTTCATCTGTTGTCTTTGCTTATTATGTAGGCCACTGTTAATTAACTTCATCTTTCACATGTCTCTTGACTTTATGGAAAACACTTTCCACCCGATATTTGTTTTGCTTTCTGGAGGTGAAATGCTAAACTTAGAATCACCATTTAATCATATGTTTCCTATGCATTCCACCTGAGTGCTGTTGAGGCAAGCTTTCCTTCTAATTACAAAGGTGAGCTGAAGAACCAGTGATTAAAATAAGATCAGCTTTTCCTTAAATACCATGGTACTTCAGGAGAGTGATCAAAGCCAGTAGTTGCTTCCAGAGATACATCAGTTTACAGCAGATGAACTTCTTAAATTAAGAATAGTAAAACATCCTTTTTTCACTTAGATTTAAAAAAAAAAACCAACACCCACAAACAACAAAAAAACCCCAACATCAAAAAACTATCAGTTCAGTCTACTGGGCAATTCTTCCATTAACAAAACTCTGCCTACCTTTCTGGCTAATAGTGGACTCAGCCCAAATAAGGATAAGGATTTGCCAAAAGGCTGCAGGGAAAATTGAGTTCTCTTTAATTTTGTTGTCAGAATAATACCCATTGATTTTTGTTATTTTTAATAAGGAAAAGGAGATTTTTGTGGCATGATCAGTTAACTCTTGTAAAGCGCTTTCAGATCCATGGTGAAATGATGTGCATCGTATACACGCATATATCTACAAGCACAGGTACGTATAAAGCGTTAAGCATAACTCTTTTCATTCCCTCCCAAATCCTGGTTGCTTGCGAAGCATGATCACAGCATCTGAACCCATAACTAAACCCAGAATAATTTGTTGGATATGCTGGCAGAATTCTAGAAACCCTGAAAGGAACTACTGCTTCCTCTAAGAAAAACCTGAATGAAGCCTGAAGTCCAATTGCTCCTCATGGCACCTGAACAAGCTGCTCCCTGGGAAGGAGAGGAATGTGCAGCCTGGCACACCATCAGCTCTGCGCTGGGCAGGGGCTGGAGCAGGACCAAAGAGGTTCCCTCTAAGTATGCCCAATACACTTATAGTAACAGGTTGAAATGGCCACTCTTGAGACACCTTGCTCTGTATTCATGGACAACAATTTTCAGGCTCAGTTCTGCTAACCTACATTGAAGCTTTGCTGTGTGCCAGGATGAGCACATTTTCACGATAGCTGCAAGAGAGGGCAGCAAAGTCTGCTTCGATAGCAAAACACTGACAGAAAAGCAGCTAATTTAAATAGCTATAAAACTGTGAGGTATTTAGAGCTTCTGATTCACTGTAAAAACATCCAGGCCATATTTTTCTTGGCAGGCCACAGAAGCATAGTGTCACAGGTTGTTTTTCCTTGGGAATGAGTGATCCTATTGATAACTATTTAGCATTAGCCTGTGATGGAGTCATTTAAAAATCAGTGTCCAGCTAATCGCGTTCAGATCTGACATGGACTGTTTTAGCCATCTGAAACAAATGATAGGGTGGGCTTGAACCATTTCTTGTGGCCAGAAGACTCTGAACTCACTTTGACTCAGTACAGGTGTTGAAATCACTACAGGATTATCCCTGGAGGTGGGTAATCCTTTTAAGGTTCAGAGCTTTGGGTTAGATAAAGATCTAAACATTTGGATGTTTATCTGAAACCTTATCTCAGTCATCTAAACTCCTGGGGGCTGAACACCCATCCGTTGCATATCTACAAGTAAAAGAGTAATAGGGCCTCTTGTTTCTACAGACTTAAAGCCTGATCCTGACATCTCTGAATAAACAAAACTTCACATTGATATCAACTTGCCTTTGAATTGGAGTATTTGGAGTTGGAAGTTCCCTTTCAGCTAAAAGTTGATCACAAACATTATCTGATGGGGGAGGAGAGAAGGAGGGGATTACTTTTGGTTATAAAATATAGGGGGTTTCTTTTCCCCCATAAAAGTCATCCATAGCAAATTTTTCTTTTTCACTGAAAACCTGTACACCTGAAAATTGCCAGAGGATCTTTGACTGAAAAGCAAAATATTTCATCCCTTTCTTTTCTCATCCAGAAAAAAAGGGATCTTGATAATGAAGTGCTATGATTTTAAATCCATACTGTCATTTTAACTCAGGTGCCTCAGGTTTCTTTCCCTAGATGTTCTTTACACCCTAGGATGCCACATGACTCTTACTGAAGTGCTGTGCTTCAGCAGCAGATCACAGTGCAGATCACAACACACAGCATTGAATTATGTCAATGAAGAGATTTTGCTTTTCTACTACAGTACTTCAGATTTTACAATTTTTCACCAAATGTTTTGCTCCTTTCTGGCATTTCAATGAACCTAAGAGCAATTTTACTAGTGGGTGAAAAATGAACCTGTGGACATTAAAATGGGTGTGAATTATTTCACTGAAGTTTTAGAGTTGGAAGGAACTGTAGAGATCATCTAGTCCAACTCCCCTGTTGAAGCAGGATTGCCTAGAGCATGTCAGAGCATGTTACTCAGGACTGCATCCAGGCGGGTCTTGAAAATCCCCAAAGAAGTGGACTCCATGACCTCCCTGGGCAGCTTGTTCCAGGGCTCTGTCACCTTCACTGTGAAGATGTTTTTTCTTATATTTGAGTGGAACCTCCTATGTTCCAACTTATGCCNNGAGTCTGGCTCCCTCCTCCTTCAACCCACCCTTTAGATGATTACAGGCATTAATAATGTCTCCCCTCAGCCTTCTCCATACTGAAGAGTCACAACTCTCTTAGTCTTTCTTCCTAAGGGAGATGCTCCAATCCTTGAATCATCTTCATTGCCCTTCACTGGACTCTTTCCAGTAGCTCCTTGTAACTCTTGTCTTTTCCAGTAGCCCAGAACTGGATGCAGTATATTCCAGTTGTGGCCTCACCAGTACCGAGTAGAGGGGGAAAATGACTCCCCTCGACCTACTAGCCACGCTCTTCCCTATGCAGCCCAGGATTCCATTGGCCTTCCTGGCCACAAGAGCACACTGCTTGCTCATTGTCATTTTGCTGTCTACCAGGACCCCCAGATCTTTCTCTTTGGAACTTGTCTCCAGCACGTCCACGCCTAACCTGTATTGGTGCCTGACATTCTTCTTCCCCAGGTGCAGGACCCTACACTTTTCCCTGTTGAACCTCATGAGGTTCTTCCTTGCCCAGCTCTACAGCCTGTCCAGGTCTCACCTTACAGTTTCTTGCAGGACAGGGGGAATTTGAGGAGTTATTCACAATCCTTTACTGACATTCCCATAGTTAATGGTCTGGCTAGTAGTTCTGCTGTAGGATGTGTTCCAGGCTGTATCAGGGGTGTACGTATCCAGACACATGCTGGATATTGATTGTTCACAAGCCCACTTTACAGCATTAAGGCCATTGCTTTCTCCCCAAGTCTTGCTGAAGTGTTGCTAGCTCCCAGTTCCCACATCTACAGAGAAACAAAAGCTGACCCAAAAGAAACAGCAGAGGAAGAAGAGGGGGCAATTCAGTGGGTGACACAACAGCTGAAGAAGGTACTGGGTCAGGTCCCTGCTCCATATGAGTCCTGTAGATTGTATTTTTCTACTTGCCTGAAAAACACTCTCTTAAGGGGTATTTTAAGGATAAATGCTAAAAAATCCTCACAAAATTATTCAATTTAACAGGAGCTACAGATGCACAGGGGACTGACAAAAATCTGGACTGCACTACTGCTTGGCAAACACATATGAGCACTTTATTAAGGTCTGGGCCACATCTCCATACTGCTTTTCACAAGCCGAGCCTCTTCCATGTTCCTATCACATTAGTAAAATGGAGAATTAACATTGTTTTGCAGCATTTTAGAGTCTGGGAAGAGAATTCAAACACCTTCCCCTTCCTCTTCCCACTAACATGCCAATTACAGTCCCAAGATCACAAGGCAATTCTGTTTATGTCTGCACCTTTGGGACCTTGTGCATAACTGCTACACCACTCCTGTAACAACACTCTGCTTGGGAATGAAAAAAAAAAGTGCACTTATTTGTTTTGGCACTATCAGTAGGCCACAAGATTAATGGCTATTAATGAAAAATGTTAGTAGGTCTCTTCTTTAATAATGCAGTTTAAAGTTGATATCTGGAGACAAAGTGCTATTCAGAGTTTCATACAGTAATTTTTTTCCCCTGCCTGCAGTACAGATGCCTTTTTGGCAGTGAGAAGTGCTTGTCTGAGAAGGGATGGAATGATTTACTCCAGATTATTATATTCTGTGGCTCAGGAGAACCATACTTCCATTTATGTGGCAGAAAGTTATTGTCATTCTCATGACGTTTTTCAAGCATTGTTGTGCTTTTTATAATTTATTCTCTGTCAAGCTTCCCTATTTAAGCAATACGCTTGTTTTCTCTGGTTAACTACCTTTTATATCTACAGCTCTTATTTCTCATCAATGTTTTATGCTTCAAACATAAATGCTAATTTAGTTCACACTGGAAGACAGTCTTTTTTTTTTTCCTGGGTAGCTCTGTTGTCACCAAGCTGGTTTCAAGTAGGTCAGGAAAATGTTATATCTTACAAAAGACATTTGTTGCTGGGTTATGTTGCTTCTGGGCATTGCTCTGAAAATCCTGCCCCTGGCAGCAGCTGCCCAGCAAACAGGGCCTTACTTTCAGAGTGGCAGAGTGCATCTCAATGATTCAGGAATCAAAGGCAAAGCGGGACCAACCCACCCACTCCCCAGCGAGCCACAGGTTCTCCCGGCAGTGCTGGTGTGGGGATACAGCCTGCAGGAGCCCACACCACCCCTCAGAGACATGCATTCCTCAACTGCAAATACACATGCACTCCCTTCTCCTGCATCATTCCCACCCCTGCAGTGCTCTAGGGGAAATTCTTGCAGGATGGTTCCTGTGATCTACTTAATCCTCTCTCATCTTTACATTCTATTAAACTGGGCATTACAGAAGCTTCCAGTGATTTATTAATCAGGAATTGTTTTCACAGAACAACTGGTTACTCACAGCGAGCATTCTCCTGCCTTGTCAACACCTGGACTTGTTTTTGGCTGAGGTGTCTCAGCACTGTGGTAGGTGGCAATGGGTCTTGCCCAGTTTTTGCGTGACCACAGAAGTGCTGACTCAGTCTTAGCCATTTTTAGCCATCTAGATCTATCAAAGACAATTTCCTTGCACTCGTCTTAGTGAAGGTGTCAGTTGAAGCTTACAGTTAGCCACCAGACAGCAAGGAGCAGATACTTAGTTATAAGCAGAAATAGAATAATTCACTAGTAGAGAGGTATTAATCTGAAGTTGTGTAGTGAGGCCTGTGATGAAGATTTGGGCTTATTTCTTATCTTCTCGCAGTGGATGTCTAGACTTGACTGTGTGAAAGTCTCTGCAAACCCATATGCTTTCAGAAGCCATCCGGGATACATAGCACTGTGCTCCAATTCAATACAACCATTTATGCTTATACCTTGCCATCCATATACAAGCCATAAACACAAAGACTGGAGATGCCAAACATTTACAGGGGTTGCCTTCCACAAACAATACTGCCAGCTCAGAAACTTTCAACAGATTATTTAAAGATGACACATTTCCTAGTTACAGAAGTAACAGCAATGAAATGGCTGGGGTGTAGGTATTTCCCTGATAAGATGTGATGAAATATTGCTCAGTGATGTGTCACAGAAATGAGTAGCTTTCTGAGTTAAACCCCACCTGATCAAAATTCAAGTGACCCAGGTATCAAGCAGAGCCATCATTTCACAAGTGGCTAAGGTAAAAAAACCACACCAGTAATAAAAACATTAATTGCTTTATTGCTACATTTAAATGGAGCTTGTTTCTATAGTTGATGAGGAAAAAAATATTTATCCCATATTTGTAAATGAAAGGTAGGTAAAAGATGCATTCTGAGGTAGGAAACATCAGATAGAGGATATTGTGGAGGAAACAGGCAGCATGAGGGATAAGTGAACAGAACAAAGTGGCAGGGAGCTGCCAACCCTTATATATGAGAGACAGATTTTTTTATCTCTGCATCATAAGCAACAGTGCTCATATGGATAGGAATCCCAGCTCTGCTGATGCTATTCAAAGTATTCCACCACCCCCCCCCCCCCAAAAAAGTAGGATTTTTTCCTGCTGTGTCAAGACAGGCAAACTGGTTTAAAGTACTTAAGCCAGCAAACATGTCTGCAATGCCCAGCCTAAAGGCAACAGGCAAGTGGTTTAATAAGGCTACCCCATCAAGCTTAATTTCAGCCCTTAAAACACCTTGCATGATTGAACCTTTGTGTGAGACACATACATTATAGAAGTACATTATTTGTTAAATAGTAAATTCTTTGGGGCAGGGATCCCGAGTTCCTACAGGTCCTTATTTACAAAGGCCTTCTTCAAGGCTCTCTCCACTATTACAACCCCAGAAATGAGCAAGTGCTTGACTCTTGGGCCCATGCTTAAGAGAAGACACAATCAACATGCATTTCAGTTGTTCAAAATACTTTTTTACTGATGAAGATGTAATCTTGCATTTCTTTTATTGACATCATATCATACACATACACCAAACTGTACCAGCTGGCAAGCAAGCCCCTACTCAGAAAGTTTATGCTTTAATGGTGCCAGCTTTAGCTGACAATAAGGTGCTGTCAGAAAGCTGGATTAGCTCTTGGGGGAGGTGAAAAGGAAGGATTAAATCCACTGACACTACTCCAGGATCTGCAAACCTGAATGTGGAAGATGACATTACATCCTAACCTAAGATGGAAAATGTAAGGGAAGTGACAAGACCTCAGAGCCTAAAGGGAATCTGCCCAGTATTGTATAGCTCCTGACAGGGAGAGTTGTGGAGCACAATTCTGGGTGCAACATAGAAACATGGCTCTAGCATCTTAAACTTTTATTTTTCTCATCTAAAATGATACATATCAGCTGGAACACACAAATAGAACACCTTTGTTCTAATTCTGCAGACAGCCCGAAGCCACCTGGGAAATGGGAACCTCCAAATAGGGAGAACATACTCTCACCTTCTCCTCTCCCCTGGAGAAGACAGGCAAGTGGTCAAGCCTACTAATTACTTTGCTGCTGAAAGCATTAGAAGAACCATGTAGCAGCTGCTACATGTCCCAAAGCCTCTAACTGGAGCAGTCACCTCAGGTGCAACCTATGTGGTGCCAACTGCAGAGTTTGAGATGCTGCTGAGTTTTGCCTTGTGTGGGAAGAGGAAAACCAGCTGACCTTCCCACCAAGGCAATGAGCAGACAGACTACCTGGATTACATCTTTTCATGCAGCCAAGCTAGATGAAAATTTTCTTTTTCTGATCGTGTGACAGTTTATCAGAAAAGCAACAGACCATAAACTGGAGAAACCCCAGGGTAAGGCACAGCTTCTCAGAGCCACCCTTGCCTTTCTCACTGTAAGTGGCTGGGGCACCTTCCACAGATGGTGCTACAGCTGCCAGCCTGTGACCTTGAACTGGTCAGCTTGGAGCCACTTTGTCAGTTCAAAAGAGAGGTCTCCTGCAGCTCTCATCCCTGGGGAGCCCCATCCTGGTGCCTGCACGCGTCCCAGGGGAGACAAGGCTCAGTTCATTGTGAATTAGAAGGGCAAACACTTTGATTTTTCTTTTGGATCACTTGCTACCAGCTATAAAAAACAAACTACCATTCAGCTCTTATCTGCCAAGCTCCATATATGTGAATTTTGCTTCCTGTTATTGCAGCAACGGTAGGGATGTAGAAATGCTCTTGATTTCCTTTTTCAGAAAAGTTTTCTTTTCTAAACAATTGCTATTAAACAGAACAAAACAACCAAGAAACAGCATGCTCATTTCATAAATTTCCAGTAATGTTAGAGCTCTGTACATTGTTTCAGTTCTTGCTGAGTTGAAGCTTGATTATGTTAACATCAGCCAGCCATTTAATTTGTTTACTGCTGAGACACTTTCACTACAGGCTTCCTGGATCTTGAGAGACTGATTGCTCATAATAGCAAGGGTGGGCAACAAATGTCTCTAGGATTTTCATCCGGATTCTAGGAAAATAAGTGTGTGTGATCATAATGTGCCTGTTCATGTGTATTTTCATATGGGTGTGTCTGCATTTGCTGGTGAGATGTAGGTGTGTCCTTCTCCAGTAGGTCTTGAACCAACCAATCGATCTCAGCCAGCCTGGTGGAAGGGCATAGGTTACAAGGGTAGGTAAGGTCCTGCAAACGAGAGTCAAATAAAAGAGATCTCAGAAAATGTCCTCTTGCAGGAAAGGCTGCAGAGTGAACTCCACAGAGAATGCACATGACAGAGCAAGGAAAGCTTCATTCAGGGCCTTCTGTGAGTGGTCATAAATCCAGGAGCTCACAGCCAGATCCCAACAACCCCAGCAGGCTTCCCAGTGCACCCGTGCTCTGCTGCAGTTTAGGTGGTGGGACTGGGATGGAACTGAATAAACGGTACAATCAACAGTAACACAATCAGCATCACATGCTTACCCTGCTTATCCTGATGGTCAGGACCTGGATTACCCTGAAGACCACATAACAGTACAGTCCATTTATTACTTGATATATGTCCATATAACATGTTGGTCAAATAACAAATCTGTCTGAGGGAGTCATGCTAATTCAAGGGTCCTCAAAAGTAATAATTGAGGAGAAGTTTCCAACCTTGTCTTAGATGAATCCCTCTGTGCTGTGCGCTGGGTGCCCATTGGTTTCTGGGTGAACACAAAGTGCTCATTTATACACAAATGAGGGCTTTTCCTTGCCTCATTAGTTTAATTGGGACAGACAAGATGAGCGGAGCTAACAAAGAAAACCCCACCTTTCCTTGCACAGCAGGCGCTCTTTGGGCAGGCCCAGCTCTATGTGTCTCCCAAGACCTTGGGAGAGAGAAGTATAACCCCCATGTCTTTCCAATGGTATCCTAATTTCAGTTTAGCCTCTGATACACATACTATTAGAAGAGTGGAAGATGGAGAAATGGAGACCAGATATAAACATGATCACTGACATCACACACTGAACACTAGATCCAGCCTTTTTTTTCCAAAATGGAAACTGAATCAGGTTGCATGAACTACTTTCTGCAACTGCAGGTCAATGAGGGACACAGGCTCTAGAGCACAACTGCCCAGCAACAGTCCAATCTTTTAGGCAGGAGGACAAATTATTGGAGAGCTAAGTGACATTGTGATGACGTGGCATAATCATTTTCTAGTCTACAATAAAACAGCTTGCACTTCTCATGGAGAGCTCAGAACTGTAGCTTTAGTTTAAATCTTATCATAGTGTATGAGCAGCTGGTTTACATTTTACATTGTCTGTTTCAAGGAATCATTCTCCTCAGTTTGTTTCTTAAAAATTAATATCTTGCATCATGTCTTACTTTGATGGTTTGTTTTACATTTCAGGAATGCAAAACAATTGCACAATAAATCACTGGAGGAATGTACATGAGGGTTATTTGTCATGGTTATAAATAAATGGACTTTAGCAATAGATTATAAACAGAAGATTATGGACAATTCAGTCAGGCTCTCAAAAAGATCAGACCATGACATTAGCCCTTTAGTAACAAACTTTATTTTATTGTCCCATAAGCCACTGGAAACACTGCAAGAGAGGTGGTCAACTGCCTCTGCAAGGCAGGAATAGGCTATAAAGCCCTTTTTTTTTTTCTATAGGGTGCCTGTGCCACTCAATTCTGCCAGGAGCAGACACACTCAGCAGCTGTGAAAATGACCATATGTGAAAATTGTGAAGGTGGTTCACCCTACAGATGCTTAGGTTTTAGGAATTTAGCTTTAACTATTAAGATTAAATAAGACTCAGATTTGGTCTTGTGCCTACTAGAGTCAAGCATGAAAGCTGTTCATTACAGAAAAGATTTCAAACTGCAAATCATAGTGCCCTCCATTTCTCAGCCACATCAAGATAAACCATAGAGTAAAGCCTTTTTTCCTTTGGCACTACTAAAATTAAATGCCCTGCTGAATAGAAATAGGATTAATACATTTGTTTAAATGCTTCCTGAACCAAGAATTGAGCAATAAAGTATAGCCGGTCTTCAATTTGCCAACACAAGTATTAGAGAGGCTCCAATTTTGATGGACTCTTAAACAGTCACTGCAGTTCACTTATCTCTGTAGCAACTGGCCACTTCTCTGTAAATTTTACTTTTTAGAAAAACCTAGGTGGACTTAGGTGCTCTCATAACCATAATTCCATTTACTGCTGTATAATCCCACTTACAGAAGTATAGTTGAAGCTTGCTTGGACCTGCATCTTTGACAGTCTAGATCTGGTGTGGTTCAGCAAGTCAGCAAACAAGCAAAAGGATAACAGGATAATTCCTTTTCTAACAGGAAAGGTATTCCTTAAAAATACATCTGAGAACACATGCATCTTCCTGATGAGAACACAGCAGTTTAACCTGATTTCAAAACCAATTTTGAATATATACAAATATTTTTGAAATTTAATGATGGGCGGAGTAGTAATTCCAACAGCTGTGCCAATCTTTCAGTAGCATACTTCTGAAGTGCAATTACCAGCAGTTACTAAGTAGCCACCTTTATGATAATAGACACTTGTCTGAATTAATTGTGTCCCATTTATCAAAATAAAGGGCAACAGACAGTAAAGGGGGGGAAGTGCTCAGATATGCATGCCTTTGTGTCAGTGGGTTTGCCGTTACAGCTAGACCTAGCATTGCTCTTCAGACGCTGATATCCAAGTTGTTGTTAACTGCCAAAAAAAATGCTTGTGTGTAGGACACAGCTCTTATTGTCTATTGTTATTATCTATCTAGACATCTATCTTGGGAATAGCTGAAGTGTCCTTCACTTTTCTGTCTGAGGGTGTGGTGGGATGGCAGGGCAGGGCTGGGCTGGTACCGAGGCTCACAGACGCCGCAGGAGAGGGGATCCACCCCAGCCCACCTCCCCTCCCTGCTCTCCTGCTGGCTCTGGTGTGTGCCTGATGGGCCAATAAACCCATTCAAGCCAGTAATTCAGCAGGAAACAAAACTAGGAATAAATCTGTGCAAACAGACACACACCAGAGCTGGGGCAAGGAAGGAGCGTTTCACAGCATGGCTGGGAGGGGGAGGGATGGGGAGACAGCCCCTGCACCAGCAGCAAGGCACGATGTTGGCCTGGCTCTGCTGTCTGACCTCACCCTCAGCTTCTAGGAACAGTGACTTCAAGTCTATTAGGAATGACAGCTTCTTCCTTCAGCCTTCGGTAATACAGTACTGACTGTGTCAGTCTACTGAAATAGAAGGGGTGTGAGTGTGCTTGGAGAAACCATGAGGCTTGGAGCAGGAGAAGATTAGGCATGAGGAAAGACAAATCGGGTGATGAAATTTGCCAGAAGACAGGACTGTTACTCCTATACAAACAACCAAATCCAGACTCAGTATTGGCTGTTTTTCCTCATTTTTTCTTATCCATGTCCCAGCACTGAGCAGCACCTTGGAGCAAACAGAGCTGGTGTGATGTTTAACAGAATCAAAGACAGAAGGATTAAAACCCTACAAAAAGAGTGTCAATAGTGCTTAGGGCTTGGTAGACAGAAAAAAGGTTAACTTGTGTTAGAAAATTAATTTTCTGAATATGAGGGACATTCAGAGAACAAACACACTCCTGAACTTGAACCATGGTCACTCCTCATGCCCAGCCAGTCACACAAGAGGCAAGATACTACACTGGCTGCCACCCCTCAACTGCTGAGGACACCTACAAACCAAAGCCCGTGCCCCCATTCCCAGGCAGGCTGAGCTCCAGGAGAGCTCCTGCTTCCTGCAGGAAAGATCAGACCCAGACACTGAACGGGGGCACAAACCCTCTTTGGGGAGCTGGCCCAGCTCCTGGTCTGCTGAGCCCCTGGCAATGGGGTGCGCAGTGTGGGCAGGGGGAGCTCCACACAGATTTCCCCACCATGCTGCCAGCTCCCTGGCCAAAGCTGCCGAGCAGCGCTCATGCATTTGTCCAAACAAGCAAATATGACAACTATCCGCCCCAAGGGGTTTCTGGTTCCATGACAACATACCAAACATGAACTGCTCCCACCCTTCTCAGGGGAGATTTGCAAAGGCAAGAGAGCTCGGTGAGGAGGAGAGCACCTTGGTGCCACTGAAACAAGACAGGCAGGTGCAGATCATGCTATGCAGAACACCTGGTGATTATCAAAACATCAGAAGCCAGTCAGTTGGTGTTGATACTTTATTACAGAGCATCTTCTCCTTTATGAGTATTAGATCTTTAATCCTTTGCTAGCACATTTTTTTCCTCCCCTCACATAAACAGCGTTTCATTCCCTGGAACGGAGCAAGGCTCTTTCACACAGTCAACCACAGCCCAGAAGAGCTGCGGAGGAGAGAGTAAGCACTGAGGCATCCTATTCGCTTTGTTGGGCTCATTTAGACTTGATAGACCTTGACTTTTCATTACCAGGAGGCTGCAAAAACCTCTGCAGAAAGCAAGCAAAGAGCCCGGGAGGCAAGGGGAATTCTCAGGGTGGGGTACGGGCTACGGACGCTTCCACCCTCCAGCCATAATTAGAGACACGTCACAGTGGGTAACCAGAGCCTTCCCCGGGAAAGTGCTGCTCAGTGCAACCCCAGCCTCTTCCTCACACTACCCTTCAGCCAAACTGCACAGGATTGCTGGGCTCCTTTTGGTGGGCAGCTGGTAAGTCCAAGGTCAGCTTGTCCCTGCTTGGGCAAGTGTTAGAGAAGGGGCTGAGTCCTGTCAACATGTGCCTCCTCCCAGCAGAGCTTAGCAGTCAACACAGACATGCCCAACAGTCACAGACATATACAGACTCAGTTTTGCATTTTCATGCTCTCCTCACGCATTCATCATAAACCCATAGATCATTTTCAGGTCCTGACTTGAAGCCACAGGACAACATGAAGTGATCAGAAAGCAACCTTGTACCTGCAGCACCACTGAGGTCATTCTTCTGCTAAAGTTAGATCATTGCTCCCAATCACCACAGATGCAGCTTCCTTAACCTGTAGTGCCTTCCCAGGTAGCACAGTAATGTAGGGCACCTGGGACAACACATGGGTTCTGCTACTGAGAACATCAGTCAGTTGTTCATACCTTAAGAAGTAAAAGCACAGCTCAAGCCTCACCCATCAGTGTGGCCCTGTCTCAGCAACCACAGAAAGACCCACTCCTGGATCCAGTTATAAGCCACATGCTACCTGCACTGAGCCACCCATATCCAACAGTGTCCTATTTTACCCACAATGTCCTTGCCCATTCAGAGCTGTTCAGGTCAGAATAATAAAAAATTACAAGGGGAAGGGAGACAGTTCATCCAAGATGGCACAGTGAGGGGCTTTTGTGGCAGACCTGTATTATCAAACAAGAGCAACCATTTCTAGTGAAAGCCAGAAGTCAGACCCCTTGAGGGGGACTGATCTGTATCATTCTATAAAATAAGGCGGCTGATCTGTATCATTCTATAAAACACAAGGGAGCTTCAAAACAGGACTAAATTATGTTGGTGTCCTAAGTGTTACAGGTTTCAAAACCACCTCTAAACCCATACATAGCATTCTTATTCATGTACTCTGCCTTCACAAGGGCTAGTTGGGCCCTTCTCAGCTCTTGTTGCTGGAGGTGCCAGAAATCAACCAGCTCATCAGTGAAGGTTTCTAGCCTCCTACATTTGTGTGTATTCAGTAAACACAGCTATTTGGATCTGCCTGAGCCCTTGCAGTTTCTTCTTTGTTGCCTAAAGAGCAGAAGACTTGAAATATGTGATGAATTATGATGTTTTACCTTATTGGCATGCACAGGACTTGAAATGATTTGCTGAACGGAAAAGGATCCTCTTTCCTAGTCATGCAAAGCAGAAAGTGTGACGGCAACGTGAGGTGTATCATACAAGCTCTCCTCCAGGAAAGACAACAGACATGGTGTGTTGGTGGGGCAATCTAACAGATAGTGGCAAACAGAGCTTACCCAGCTTTAACCCTGGAGAGATATCTGGGTTTGTTTCTGACTGGAAAGCTCAACAAGCAGGGTTTATTCACCGTTGTTTGTTAGCTACTACAACACTATATACAATCTTCTCTCTGCTCTCACACATCACTTGGCATTGTTGTTTTCTGGTGGTTAAACAGTCATCTCAACTATCAGACTTCCAAAGCAAATGCTTGCAGAATTCAGGCTTAAAACATATAACCTGTAAGCTTACCAGCCAACAAAATTTGTGAAACCAAGCTTGAAAGAAATACAAGTTGGCTAGAACAGTCTGTTTAAAATCCAAATTCAAATGATTACTCATAGAAAATATTTTGTAGTATACGCCCGGATTTTATGACACAGCAACAATAATAATACTACCTAACTTTCATCAGTAGATCTCAAAAGCATTTCACAAAGAGATTAAGCATCCTTAGAGCAGCTACTTCGCAATAGGCACTTTCTCAATTGCTGACAATATTTAAGTTACTGAAACAGATTAAGTGGTATTATAATCACCTGCCAAGCCTTTTATATCAAGTTGCTACCTGGAGCAAAGTATTATGCTTAATTTTGGAACAACTGATACCTGTGGTTTATAAGGGCAACTGAAAGCACAAACAGTAAACGTAACAGCACAAAGGTTAGTTTGCATGCCTAATTTTGGCTTTGCCGGTTGTATACAGCATCTTTTCAGCCACGCAGATGCTATTCTGCTGAAATCAGTTGAGGTCTAGGGAATGCATGCAACTCCGGGGAAACAAAGCCTTATCTTTCCAGAGATGGTACAAAGCATGCATACCAGAATGGATCATTCCAGTAATCACAAGTATAAATCAAAAAAAAGGTAAACTCCTCAGACCTTGCAGGGCAAGTAGGACTTCAGTGGATCTGCCTGACAGAGAGAAAGGGGAGACTCAGGCCTACTCCTAGAGATAAGTTATTTTTTCTTCCAAACTGCTGTTAAATTTTGTTGTGGTGCAATATCAGGCTCTACTAGGTGGTAGATAGTGCATTAGATATGCACAGTGGGTGGTAGATGTGTATTAAGATATCGCGTGAAGCTATAGTGTTTCCTAAACTTTCTCTTTCTTCTACCCAGCACACAATGCAGAAAGCATGAAAGCTGCCCAAAGGTAAGCAGTGGGTAGATTTGAAGGGCCCATATTGCACTTGGAAATATTTTGTCTGTGTTACAAATAGCCAGTCTCACTGGCTATAATGATCCTATGAAGTTCTGCAATGCTTGTGGACATATTTTTCACAAAAACTCAGAGTCAGGTGTTATTTTCAAAGTGCTAATTGCAGTTCCAAACAAAGAATTGAATGTCTTGCCCTCACGTGAAGCACAAAGCTTGAAAATGCAACCAAGGGATGTTTTAAAGGTGAGAAACTAAGGAACAAATAACACAAGCTGCATTAAAGAGGCAAAATACTATTTGCAGTGCCTAGCATTTTCAGTACAGTATACCTACTTTTTCTTTATCATGATTTGGTACATGAGAGAAGAGAGGTTTTGGATTTTCTGAGAAAAGGGAATCCTTTCCTGAGGGTCCAAGAAACAGAGGCGGTCTTGTAGGACAATGGGTTACTCTGAGATTAACTCTGTGGACAGCCAGCAACACCAACAAGTATTGAACCTGGACAAGGGAAAACTGATGTTCACTAGAAGCAAAGTGAACACCTTGCAAAATGAAGCCTCTACATTGCCTGTCTGTCACAGAATACACTTGCAGTCAAAACACTATGTGAAGTCAAGTTGATTTATTAGTTTACTCTTAATCTTGAAGATATTTGAAGGTACCTAAAAATGAGAATATAGGTTTCTCTGAATGATAAAGGAAACAGAACTTGCAATATAGTATAATACTCTCACTATCTCTATCTCTCAAGATTTTTTCCCTACTGTGATCTGAAAAAGAGTAAGAAACCTAACTTTCCCCTTTATGTAGCTTATGTTTTGGCAAAGCTTGCCAAGCACAGCAGTCCCATTTTCACATGAGCCCAGTGCAATGGAATCAGGTTGTACTTTATTTTCTCTCATACCTCAGCCTTAGGTGGGGCCTTTGTGTAGGTGCCAGGACAAGTCAAGCAACAATTGTCAGGTAACCTCAGACTGCAATTAAAATAAACACCAAAATAAAGCATATCTGAACAAGAAGTTGTAAAAGTTGGACAGAATGCAGTTACTAGCAAACTAGATTTTAACAAGGGAATCAAAATCTCACCATGATAGATGGGGAGATGGTGAGATTCTAGAAGACAACTTTGATATTAACTGTCTGATGGAATGCTGGGGGGTTTATTTAATATTTTTAAGCTATAGTTAAGTGAAACAGCTTTACTTAGCAATATGTTTTAGTCAAACACAAACAATAGGAGTAGAAAAGAAAAAAACCTAACATTAATCTAAGAGCAAATGGCTAAAAAAAGTAGTAAAGGGTATAGGTTTAAGTTACATGGTCCCTGTATCTTAGGGATCTCTTGCAGTCCCCAAAGCATACAGAACTCACAGCTTTGCTCAGGAAAAAAACCCTGTATTTTCAGCTTAGTTAAACCAAGTAACTATCAGCTTTCTGTAAAACAAAGATGACTGCAGTCATCAGCTCCAACATGCAGATGCAGGCCTGCAGAGGTACACGAGAAACTACAAAGACAGCTATACCATGTATAAGGCTTTCAGCAGCCACATGCATTATGGAGCACTAAGATAACTCCTACTTCTACAGCTCTTATTCTTAGATACATCCCCTTAAGCCTCAGTTTTCCATCCTTAGCTCAAGAATAACATCATCACCTCCTCCATCACAGCCTAAGTCAACTAACATCCACCAGTCAACTGAAATGCATTACCAACCTTTCTGACCCTCCAGAGAGCATAGCAAGGCTTTCACATACCTGAGACTCACAGACCCACCAGAGAGCTGGGGGGGCAAGAGTTGCTTCTAGCCAGTTCCACCAAAGGGTATCCAGTCCCAATTTCTTGGCAGAGCTGCTTTCCACAAACTCCACTTTCCACAAACTCCAAGAGTTGCTTCTAGCCAGTTCCACCAAAGGGTATCCAGTCCCAATTTCTTGGCAGAGCTGCTTTCCACAAACTCCACTAGTCAGTCTCCTACTAGAAACTGAAACCTGGACTACCTAGCAGCAGTCACACTTATATGAAGACTTAATAGCATGACATGATGTGGGTCCCCTGAGGTGGGCACTGCTCGAGACCCATACATGGGCTACGTTTGCTACTCCATAGTCATTGTTTTACAGCTGGAGTTAAACATGCACCTGGTAATCAACAGCCTACTTAATTGATTTTTACCTCACTCTCCTCTCGAATTGTTTGATCAGATTGTTGGATTCTGCAGTGTATTTATTCTTTGAATTTTACTGTAGTTATTTGCTGTGTAACTTCTTGGGCTGCAGCTCATTTGAAAGTACTTGTGTACACTTCAAATGTTTGCTATTTAACCATCAAAACATTTTGATCACAAAACTGGGACCAATAGTGTGTTCTATGTTTCCCAGGACATCAGCTTAAGTCCTGCCCTCATGTTACCATCATTATAATATCCTTTAGATACTGCCCTTCCCCCCCTCTTCCCCAGCAGATCTGCATTTCCTTTCCAGAAGGAGATAGCTCATTATATGAACTTTTAGAACAGGACTCCCTGTCTGATGCACAGAAGTAGAAATCTTGCCTTTGTGTCAGCTGATAGCAGAGATAAAAGAACTCTGCTTTCATATTGGCCATCCAGCATCCCAACTAGATGTACCCCAATTATGTACCACAAAATTTTGTAGATAATCTACTTTACTTTGTGTGAAAGTCTACTTTCCATTTTTCCAACAAAATCAAGATGGCTAGTGCATGGTACTCACTTGGGATCCACTGGTTTGGTGAACACTTCTGCCAGTGGACTCAAATCTCAGAAAGATTACACAGTCTGTCCAGATGCACGTAAACAACTGGCTTTAGTGGAAGCTGTTGCTGAGCTTATCTGCTCTGCTAAGGGGCAAGCACAGCTGGAAAGGAATCTAGCCTTCAAACTTTGATTTCTTTGTGTTGCCACATGGTATTTGGAAGAAGAAAAAGCTGAACATTCAGTGAAACTCTCCTCTTCAGTGCCTATTGCAATGCCATACCTGCAAAGCTGCTTCTGCCACGCTGGCTTCACAGCTGAAGCTCCCATATGCAAAACAAGTGCAGTGGAACAGTTGATGTTGATTGAAGCAGAAATTTTGTCCTCAGATCTAGTCCTACATTAATTCTCTTTTGGGATCTTTTTAAGGCTTGTATCAATGTTTCCGTGTCATCTTTCTCCAAAGAATAGCTAAGGGTGACCTCCAAGAGCAGAAACATCTCTGAAAATATGAGGAGGAAAAGAAGGAAACTCTCTGTAAAAGAAAAATCATCAGAGATTTCACTTTGATCTCACTCTATTGTTTTGGTTTTGCTTCTTTTCTCAAAGTTCAAGTATTTTCTCGCCTGTAGCAATGCTAACAAATGGAACATGTTAACACACCCTCCTGCTTGTTGCTGATTACTGTATTAAGATAGGCTTCAGATCAAAAAGCAGATGGAAAAACAGAGGTCTAGTTTACAAACTTTATTTAAGCAGACACGGTCATACATCACGTTAGAGATACCTGTCAAACTTTTATCACTGCTGTTAATTATTAAAGCATAGAGACTAATTTTGCATCTGCTGCTGGAAGGAGCTGATAGGGCCAGCCCTGAAAAGCTTCGAGGACTGTGCCTGTGTATAGTTTTGAGAGCACCTCCCCCAGAGAACCTGGTTTCTCTGTGTGGCAAAGACGCCCAGCGCCTAGCACAAAGCCTGGCTGGGTCTGAGAGATCAGCAATTTTCACTGAGAATGTTTCTTGTCCCAAAAATGTTAATTTGCTGGCATAAGCTTTAAATTGCAGCTGTACGAAATCCAAAGAGAATTGCTGTGGGGCAAATGACATAAGGGGGTGTAGGAATAAATGCTGTGGCTGGACCTATTCAAATGCAGCGCGTAATATTTCTCCTCTTTCCCCTCCTCTCTCCAGGAGGAGCGTAAATTGGAGAGTGTACGCTCTTCTAAGACAAATCACATTCCAAAAAAGTTAATGACTAAAAGCATTAAATTAATTACTAAAAATCATTCTAGGTGAGCTATAACTTCTTTAAAAAAATGGAGCCCAAGACCCTCTCCATGCCTTCAGCGAGATGGCTCGCTTGTCACTGCTTCTTGCAACCAGAGGGTTGCCTTTGCATTTCTGCTCCACAGACCTGTGGGACCACGGAGGGCTTCCTAAGGAGGAAGCCTGCAGCGGCAGAAGCCACTAGAGGGCATTCAAAACACAATATTTCCAGGTTTTGGGTGCCAAATAAATAGCACCCAATAAAATCAATTAACTGGTGTTATGTGGACATGTTAAGTTGGAGAACACCTACACTTCTCGATTCATGTTTGTTCAAGACCTAATGCAGGTAATATTTGTCCTGACGCTACCACAAATGCTGTTCCTATATAATTACAGGCAGAATTACACCACAGGAGGCTCAAATCCTACAGTAACAGGTTACTTTGGAGTATAGAAATTCAGATTTGCATCTCTCATTTGTTTTGCTTTTTACTCGGGGTTCCAGTACACATCAAAGTAAATGGACTGCACCACCTTTCATATTACTCCTCTATATATGTGCAAACATGTACTCCCAATTCCTGTAACTCCATTACAGTCACTCACAGCTTGGTTGTCAAGATATTATTCAGCAGACACCTTTCCTTCTGCTACCTTTGCCCTATTACCAGTGCTACCTTTTTTCTGCAGTTTTCTTACTCAATTAAAGAGAAGTATGTTTATTTAGTTTGCCTAATTGTTCTGATAAAGGCTTACATAATATATCTTTTTCTTGCTCGTGAGCTGAAGCTGGATTGTTGAACCTAATTCTCCTAAAACACAGGTTTTATATAAAATAGAACAGTATCTCACCAACTTAACAGATGTGAGGTTTAGTACACTGCTGTCTTTAGATGAAAAACAAGAGGCTGGTAACACAGCTCTGTCGTTTAAGGACACAGTGCAGTATTTATTGAGGGCCATATTAAACAAAGACCCTTTATTTATAAGGGTCAGTTGTGGCAATGCAGTCATCACCAGAAGAGCATCTAAAGTCTGAATCAGTGTGTGCAACAACTTTGTTGTTCTGACTTGAAGGTACTTTTAAAAAAGAAAAAAAATAGAGCTGTAGCTTTTGCATAAAGGTCTGGGAATCTCTTCCTGTTGAAGTCTATTCTTAGTCATTGTTTTCTTCCTTTAAGTCCATTTTCCCTGTCAGGATAAAAGTGCACAGCTATGAAATAAACCTCAGTCAAAGCCTGTGGTAGGATCTTCTAGGCTGGTTTATTGAACAGTTAGGATGTGGGGCCGCAAGCTCTGTGAACCTTGCCTGCAGATAGACTCCGGTTGGAAAAGTTAGGCTGCTTCCACTGATCCTCCCACTACCACATTAATTTCACAGGACTGATGCACATGGGACAGGATGGGTTGTAGAGACCTTTTGTACCTGGTCCTAAGAAAAATCTTGTGCGCTGCTAACACTAGTGCCAAAGCAAATCAGAATGTCCTGCTATAAAGGTGTAGGCATTTTGTTCATGGTTTTCATTAATGGAGTGGCTTGGAGGAACAGACTCATTTGAGTCTATTCCTGAGCACCAGGGGTTGCTGTCTCCCTCCCCATCCCAGGGTGCAGTGGGCTACAAACCAAGGCAGATTCTGGGCATCACCACCATGGGCACCACCCTTGCATCCTTGCACCCTTGTGCAAGGGCCCTGGGGGTGCTCTGAGCTGCAGTTCCAGGAGAGGGCTGGTATTAGGTGCTTCACCCACAGACCTCTACCAGCAAAGGCTCTCTCTTGTAATTTATTTCATTAACCTCTGTGTGTGACCTCAGTGGCAGGCTTGCATCTGTCACATAATTGAATTTATCCTCCCAGAGCCTGCTTGTTATACCACCATAGGAAATCTACCCCTGTTTTTCCCTTCCCTCCTTGTTCTGAATTTGCCTGAGTAGTTGCATGCTTTCCTTTCAAAACTAGCTGCTCTGAGAAAGGGGAAGAGGATCTGAGGTCTGTGCATGGGAAGGTACTACTTCTACTTGGACAAAGTCATGACCAGAAGATGTAGGACAATAGGATGCCGTAACAGGGACAAAGGGCAGTGGCTCATTGCGACCAGGCTTGTTAAAGGATTCCTCAGCTGATCTGCATCAGAACAGAAGAGAAATCCCTCATTGTTATATGCAGCTCTTATGTTTTAAGCCTAGTCATGGACAACAAGGATTGATTTTTCCTGATTTTCAGCTTTCTTCACTTTTAAAGGAAAACTTAAGCAGGGAGGAGAGTTGGAAAACAAGGAAATCCAGAGCTGTCAATTAGCTGTGAGTCTGTCTTCTAGAAAACGCAGGCTCCTTTTCTCTTGTAGCTGCTGTGTTTGGGAAATCTTCAGGATCTGATGGCTTTGCCTGAGGAATCCATACAAACCCTGTGGCTAAATTTGCTGGCTTTGCCACCCAGACCTGTGCAGCTTTCTGTGCAGCATCTGAATGAGCTCTGCTACCTCTAGCAACTGAGCTTCCTAAAATTAGTATACATTACTCACATTTAATACCCACATGATGAGCTCACGGTTCTCTGATGGAACATACTTGTCAACACCAAAATTTTTTATTTAAAAAAGAAAAACAAAAACAAAACCAAACTAACAGCAAAGCCAAGACAATATTAGAAAAGTGATTTTGTGCAGGCTTCTTCCATATTGCGTTTCATGCTCTAGTGTTGCTTCTCCATGATGATATTGTCCAGAACCAAACCAGGAAGATACAAGAGGCTGCAGGGCTACAGCTGCTGCTCTCTCTGGATTGCAAAGGACCAGATATAGGAGAAAAGCAGACCTAAACCAAAGAGTTCAGGTTAAAATGTACTTCTAGTAAATATGTGGAAATTATAGAGGTTAAGTTCTATTTGGAACAGGTTTGACAAGAATCCCAAATGTCTGAAGTACTGATAGACACCCCTCCAGGTGTTGCACAGTTGGTAGACTAGAATATGAGGTGTATAAGGAAAATCTGGGTGTATTTCAGGTCTCATCTGCAATATGAGTTTGGAACATATAATCCTTGCACCTTCAGGTTTTACATGTATTCCAAAAGAGATGGTTACAAGCTCCTTTGAGATCTACAGAAGGATCTACCCCCTCACTCTGCCCCTGCATATACTTCTGCCTCATTTATTTCATTCATAATTTCTAAAGATTTTGCTTAGACACCAAAGAACAGACCTTAGCAACACATGAGCCTCTGAATTCAGCAGGACATCCCATATGCTCTTGGTTAGAGGTGTGAGTAAGCCTTTGTAGCAGAAAGTCTATAGGAAGTACTTGGTTAGAGGAATACTTTGGACATGAGCATACCACTGTTTCCACATATGTCTGATGTAGTAACCTTATATGACTCCTAGTAGCAACCCTTTTTATGGTACCCTGTGTGCAGCTGGGAAATGTGCAGCACTCAGGCCACTACAGACAACACCTTCTTTTTACTCCTAGGTCAGGACCATCAGTGGGATCTACACTGAGATCCCACCACCCACACTGCATTTGCTCAAAGAAGTGCTGCAAATGGGTGGCTGTGCCTCATGCCTCCAGATTATTACTGGAGCCTTTTGACTTTAAAACAGTAAGGACCCACAGCAGATTTTTAAGTCAAAACCTGAAGGGAAGAACACAACCATTTTTTAAGCAAATACAATCTATGTCCAAATTCATAGATCTTAAAGTCATAGCTTTATAATCACACTTCTATTGCAAAGGGATTTCAGCCACTCATTTCCACATTAATTGCTTTATTTGCCTGAGACAAATGATTTTTCTGGATAGGATGGCTCTTCTCGTTACAGCTGGTGCATTTTCTAGACATTGAGTGTGACTGCTCAAATGGTTTAGTGGAAGTTATTAGGGTTACCTGGCTAGCCCTCAGACATAAGTTTTCCAGGAAAAGCAGTGGGTTTTGTTTTGACTTGTCCTTCAAGATTGCAATTGTGCTTGCATTACAGTTTTCCACTAATTTGGCATACTTCAATTTAATATTTGGGAAGGGAAGCCAGGGGAAGAAATTCCATTCCCATGTTTGCTCATACTTGTCCATCAGCATTTCAATTTGTGACCTCTAATGTCCAAGAGGCAACTCACTAAATTCTCCAGCATTATTCTGGCAAATAAATATTCCTTTCCTGTTTCTTCAGTCTAAGCCTCACCATCAGCATTAGTTGGGAGGAGATAGGGCAAAAAGGACAGGAAGGAAGAGAGGTTATAGGGAACCATCACTGTGAAGCAGGGGATTACACTGTGGCACGAGCAGTACTACCCTATTCACCAATCCTCCCATGAACTTGCAGGTTAGCAGCTTTATAGTCCTGCTGCTGTCTTTAAAACACCTTGATGGTGTCTATGCTTTTGTGATGGGATATGTCAAGAGGTATTCTCCCTCAAGAGGGAAGGTCTGGGTCTGAGGGCTGCACTACCCAGTGCAGCAGATTCTCTCCAGGAGCAGGGATGCTTGTTTGGCTACTCCCAGTGTGAGGTGCAGAACAGAGCTCTAGATCTTGGGGCTTCTGCCCTCTTATATTCTCCTTTCTTGACACAAGACAGTTTAATTCTGTGCTTTTTCCAATACATCATAACCTGCCCCTTGAGACATTAATCTCCCTCTGTGCCTCAGGTCCTCATTTGTAAATGCTGGTAGCTGGTCCTTTCTCCTGTCCTTTATTTGTTGTGTTCTCAGACTACGAACTCCTTGGAGGATGGACTGTGCCCATCATGAAGAGATCCACTGGTCTAAATCGTAACCAATAGTAACATGGCACCCGGAAGAAGTGTAGTTAATCCAATAAGTGAAGCTTGAGCAATTAATTCTGAGATAATTTTCTAGGGTCATTTCCACTGAGTGATGCAAATGGACACCGACAGAATCTGCATTCCTTTCAGGGCAGCCTGAACATCTCATCCTAATAATTTTTTTCTTTCCCCAAGCATTTGAAAATGTAATTGCGAGGGTCAAGAATTGCTCAGGGTGATATGGTTGGAGTGTTTTTAAGCTTCTGACTTGATTCAACACAGCAAGATTATACTCTAGTGAAAAATTTGGTGCATGAGCTAGTAGGACTATGTAGCAAAATGTTCAGTCCAAGCTTCCCATAATATTTCCAGAAAAAATGAACAAATGACAAGGTTTTCCTACTTTATTTTTGGTTTTGAAGACTAATTTAAAGCTAATTGCACTGTTCCTGTGTCAGCAGTTTAACTTCTACTTTTAAGAGGAAACTGTCAGTGTAAGGATTAGAACGAAGTAATGTCCTTTAATCACTCACCATAATTAAGATAAGTGAACTTCAGGCAAAGCATATCTTACCACTGAGACCTCTGCCCAACCCTGTTGTTTTAGCCTGCTGTCCTAATGTTTTCCCCCTCTCACTTGGAATGACAAACCAAACATGTTGTCAGCAACAGCAAAAAAAAAGTGTAAAAATTTATTACCCCATCAAAAAAAGGGCTAGGTAACTGGAGCAAATTAATTTCAAGTATGTTCAAAAGAAAGAATCGCTGTTTTTGCACTGGCCATTTTTCTTCAGTTTTTCTTTTAAATTATGTACCATTTAAGCTTTCGGATAGCATTATTGAATCTTTGGTTAGTCTGCTTATTGCAATAACAGTTTCAGCAGCTTGGCTGAGATAAAACATGTATAATCTCAGGGACAAAAATTCTGTGGTCATTGCTGAGTCAAAACTGTCACTGAAGATAATGTTCTTGCTGTGAGAGTCTAAGAATACAAGCAGGATTTGCAGTAGGAGGTAATATTTTTATCAGACTAGCTGATACAGCTGAAACAGAAAACAAGTATCTGGGTACAGAAGTCCTTCTTCAAGTCAAAAATAGAAGCTGAAAAGCTGGATACAAGTTAGGAACAATTGCTCTAATTTTAACCTGATTATAGTGTCCATTTAGGCTATGAGAGAGAAAAGCTCTTCCCTGATGGTGGATGCAAAGCAGAGGTGAAGATGCATGAGATGGTCTCAGAAAATATCGATAATGAAGATGCTAACCTTGAAACTGGGCCTGCTTTGAGCACAGAGTAGAGCAGATGACCTTCAGAGGTCCCTTCCAACCTCAGTTATTCTTGGCAATCTGTGATTTTATGCTATGTCCTCCCAGAAATCTTGCTCCTCTTAAGGATAAAGCTCTGCTGCCTAAGAAAGAACAGCACCCAGAGGCTAGGCCACTGGCCATCTCCTTTCTCCCCTTATAGCACAGGCCCAGGGGTGACATGGGCCATTTTGCAAGTTTTTGTTCCAGTGTGGGCTGTTACAGATTAATTCCTGTTGCAGGAAAGATGGGACCCAAAATGGAAGAGGGAAAAACCAAAAGACAGTGGCAGGGTGTGCGTGCGTGTAGGGCAAACAGGAGCAGGGGTCAGAGAGCTGCAGCAAGGGGGCTGCGGGAGGGTGTTTTACATATACTCGCAAGAATGGTCATGCACACATCCACTGAGACATTTGACATTGAGGTCAATCATGTCTTTCAGCTATTTGGAGAATGGCGTTGCTGCAGGTTTCAAAAGGATGATCTGCAAGTGCAGCCAAAGCTGGCTCATTAGAGCACCTGCCAGTCTTTATCAGTTGTCAAATAAAGCAGATGGATTTGGTCAGCAAACCTGCAGATAAAACATTAAAGGTTTTGTTGTGGGTTTTTTGTGCTGTTTTTTTTTTTTACTTACATTGGGCCTCACTTCAAAGCTAGTTTCTGCTTTAAAGATCTGACTCAGACTGATAAATAAAAGAAGTTTAACTTTCCAGTTAGCAATGTTTATTAACAAAAAAGCAACACAGCTGACAGTTTAAATTTTTAGCATAGGCATGATCAACCTATATTTTTTTCATAAAGGGAAGGAAAATGATTTACCAGAAGTTACAATAAAATGATTCTATAAATAAAACAACAATCATTAATTATAATTGTGCAGTAACATGTATTTATTCCTTCTTATCCTAGAAGTTTAAAACAATTATGCTCCACAGAGTCTAAGACAGTCAAAAGACATATTTCCCCTATGACTGTAAAATCAGTCTGCTCTGTTTAGCCTGAAGTTCACAGGAATGGACACAGGAGCAAATGCAGGAGATCTGCATCTTGTCTGGTAGGGCAATTGCCCAGACAATTGTCCCCTGTACTTTAAAGGAGCCTTAAAACCCACTCCATTATACGTAATACGCTGCTGTACCTTTTCTGGAGCTGGTGCTTGCCACCGCAGTGTCTGGAAGCCCAGTCTTCTCCAGTGGGGTTGATCACTGAGGAGCAGATGCTTTTCCCGCCTCCCCATCAGCTTCTTTGGACATTAGGAGCAATGCTGAGTCTGGCTCACCAAGCCTAGGCGTGTGTGGATAAAAAATATCCTTATCACTCAGGTGTTCGTGCAACACAAACATTAGAAAGAAGCATAGATACTATCAGAGGGAATTCATTAAGAAAATGCAAATTCATCTTCTCAGCAAACTACTTATATTTTCCATTCATCTCTAATTATGATTTGCAATCATTACAAAAAGCATCTATACACATCCATCACTTTCCAGCAGCTACTTCCTAATCGATGTTACCGCTGATAGGGTTGGAAGTTGCTTCAGACATATTTTTGATTCTGAGATTAAGAAGTGAGCACCTTTCTGGGATTACTGCCAAGGGCAGAAATCTCAGAGCAATGTGATGAATGGAGAGGTGTGAGGGAGGCACTTGAGGAATAGACCTTATCTCGTGATGATGTTTCAGGGAGATATCTTTTGAAGACGTAAAGAAATTACAAGCACTTGTCAAAGAAGATAGTAGTAAGAGATTTGACATAATTCAGCAAATGCTTTCTGGTGATGAGTAAGAAAACACTGTTTCCTTCCTGGCAAAGCTCTCATTTATCACCTGGGAACAAAACTAATTAAATGACTCAAATGAGAACTATGAAGTGATGCTTTTAATTATCTCTTCTGTGTAGTAATTCTTTGTCACACAGACATGCAAATTATTTGCTGTTCCCAAAAGATTGTGTTTGCAATTAAAATGAAGAAAACTGGGCAGATTTTACCTTCAGCAGCACAAGCCTACGTTCCTGTAAAGTCATCAAATGTGTTGGAATAGCAGAGGATTTAATACGTAATTGAGAGTAATTCCAGCCTCAAATTATACTAGTTTATCACTGTATGCTTTTCTTGGTGCCTAGGGAGTGATATGCCCTAAATCTCACAAACAGAGATTCTCTGCAGGCAATACAACAGGCAGACTGGCACCATTTTAGTACTCAGAGCAAATCTGCATAGGCCAAAACAAACCACGGAGTCTGCAGTCACTGCATCTGGCATTTCAGTGGACGTTTACCTGGTGAGGAGGGGGAGGAATGGTGGGAGAGAGAGGGGAAAGGGAGAGCAGCACCAGCTTTCAGGTGGAATTGTAATAACTCCTTTATGGCAGGGTATTAGCACACAGCCAGTGCCAGTGAAATTAGCCCCCCATTGTACTGGATAAACAGTGCCTGGGTTGAGACAACAAACTCGTTGATCTTATCTGTCAACACCCAGATCATCATCTGGGCTTTGACTTATCATCTGCTCTGTCAACAGTTCCTCCTTAGAGAAAAGAAATGGCAACAGCAATAGTAACAGCAGCCCGCAGCACACAAGAAGCTTTTTGCTTTAGGAACCTGCCAGGCCATAAAAATGTGCCATTTAAAATAGGAAGGCACATTGTTACTGAAGAAGACAGCCTTTGGGCAATTTTCAGCAATGGGATTACAGTGAATTCCACCTCAGACAACAGTTTGGTGATACAGCTGTTCAGTGTTTGCAATCAAACTTTCTCAAGATCCACCAGAAACCACAGAATTTTAGTTAACCATTTTGTATAATTTTGCTTGATTTTCCTTTGTGCATTTGTGTCTGTATCTAATTGAGTGGAGAGGTATAATAAACCAGGCAAACAAAACCCAAAGCACAGTGCTTCCATTAATGGGATATTTTGTCTGGAAGCTTAATCAGCAAAACAAGGGGACTCAACAATGTGTTTCCCTTCCTTGCAGCTCATTTTTCATCTTCTGTTTCCCTTTCCTTGCCCTTCAGGCTGCCATGAGAAGATGGCCTTTCCTTATGTGGGCACAGAGCAGTGAGCCATGGGAAGTACCCCTGGACAGGCATTAGCTCCTCAGCCAGCATAACCTGCTCCTGCAACACATTAACTTGGAGAGGTTCACAAAGGGAAGATTTATCAGGGTGCCCAGGCTGCTGATAAAAGGTGACCTACTTTCTTACCTAGACATATTTGTATTCCATTTATTGCTGAGCCATCAGGGTGCACAGAAAGAGGCGAAGTATCCCTGGGAGCGTGGCAGTGCTAAGCAGCATCTGAGCCAGGCAGGGGAAGGGCACAGACTGGTAGGTTTGATGAGCTCCTCTGGACCCACTGGACACAAAGATGGGTCTTAGAGGGAAGCGGGGTGAGATATGTAGCTGGTAACAGCTGCAGGACTGCAATTAAGACATGCATATGCAGAGAGAGAGAGAGAGAGTATCACGTGGAGGAAAGTCATGCCTTGGAGAGGGAAGATCCAGTGTGAGCTGACTGCCTAGCCTCTGTCTGCCCTCTGAAACATATTGTCAGGGTTCATATTCTTATTGAAAGGATCAGCCTGTCCCTTTCTGAGACAATTTGTGCATCTGTGAAGCCTTTAACATCCTTGTGTCTTCAACAAGGAAAAGAAAAAACTACTTAAATTAAATGGCTTTGGTACAAAGAGGATCTGGCAGTGGCCAGCTTTATATTATTAACATTTCCCAGGAGTGATGTTCCACAGTGGCAGGCTGATGTAATTACCAGAAGTGAAGTTGTAAGTCCTATTGAAAAGACCAAGAGATTTGCTAGCAACTTCAAAGAGGCAAAGATTTGTGTGGATTTGCACGGGGATAGAAAATGCAATGGGTTAGAAAATCAGGTCCTCCAGTGTCTTTAATCTTTTGTGGGTTTTATCCAGACATTTTGGTCTACAGGGGATTTAAATTAAGTTGCAAGAGAGACTTCCTAAACTTTCTATCTGAATGTTATATTATGTGGGTTTTATATGTTAGCTTAAAAAATTAAGCTTTTCTAAGCTTTTTGGATTAATGGCTTGTGGACAACTAATGTTAGCTTAGTGTTGGCAAGGAATTTACTTTCATGATGTGGAGATAGATGATGATCTAATAGTGATTTGCCTTTATCCAGGAAATTCACATATATATTAAAAGATGAAAGAAAGATCTTGGGATGAACCAGTAAGTCATCAAACATGACAGGTCAGGATAAAGCCCACTGGAAAAGGCATTTGAGGAAACTTGTAGTACAAAATGTGTTACAGATAGTCACTGTGAAAGTATATGATCAGACATTTAGACTCTTTTTGGTCCTGTTTTTGTATTAAAAGTAATGGTTCCAAAGTTTTTCCATGCAGGTTTGTTCTGAATTATTTACAACTGATCATGTGACAGATTTTATGATTTTTTTTTTAAAAGGAGGTCACTCTAAAATGTGAAAGAGCAGCCAACTAAGCTAAAAAAAAAGAATCATACTTGTAATTTATCATAACTTGCTGTCCACATGGATATGGAGAAAAGAACTACCTGTTCTCAGACTGTGTGCTGTGATGAGACACCCCAGAGGATCCAGTAGCTGGTCTGAGGATCCTCCTTGTTGCTTTACAGTTAAGGTTGGAATATCACCTCTGTAAACTAGTTTGAGACACATTTTCAAAAATGCTCAGCATTGTGAAAGATCTCTAAATTGTCTGGACCAAAAAAAAAGAGATCCTTTTCACTCTAAAGATCACTTCAAAGACAAGCAGTATCTTGTAGAAGATTTACAGCTCCCATTCAGACCTTGCCACTGGTCAGCTTTTCCCTCTAGCCTCTAAGTTACAGCATACTTTGAAAATCCACCATTATAGGAATTTTATGCAGGTCCAGGACAAACATGGAACAAATTAAAACATGTTTCAGTAGACACATGGCAAACAACCTTCCATTAAAAGAAATGTTGTATGATGGTTTCCACACTGTGTCTTGGTTTCCCTCTGTGTTAAAGCTACTGATTCCACAGCAGCACTGCACGGTTAAAACTGGCTTGCTTTTCAAGACCTCTGGAGAGGAGACAACATGGTGGGCTGGGGATGACTGACTATTTTACTTACCCTTGGACACTAGTGGAGTAGTCATGGACCCCAGTATCCTCAAAAGGGTAGGCAGAAAGGACTCAGGAGGAGCTGAATGAGGCATGGGTTTAACACCAGCTGTGGGAGGTGGTGTCCCCCCCTTGCCTTCTGTCTTCAAGCCCTTTGCTGGCCCATCACTGTGATCTGGGAGTGCTGTAGCCAAGGCTGAAGTTAACAGGCAGGGAATACAGGATAATCTAGATGGACTATGAATGCAACAAAGGGGAATCCTTGTTCTCTCTCTTCACACCCAAAAAAGAAAAGTACTACTTGTGACTTTCTCCCGGCTCAGGCATTTTGTAGATAAAACTGTAAAATTTCTATTCTTTTTGAGTATCCTTACAAAGACATGTATCAACTCTATGACTGCATCTCTCTTCCTCATAGACAGTATATCAGTCAAAGGTGTTGACGCAGCAGAGGACTGTGGTTAAGCATACAGTACATACCATTCCCTAGGTTAACTTACTCATCGGCCCTGGCTGGCTGAGAAAGAGCAGGAGCAGAGAAATACGGCAGATGGCACAGGAGTCCTGGAAAGACCATTGCCATTCTTTGCTTGTTCCAACACACAATTGCCCCTGCAAATGACGGTAGATGTAGGAACACTGCTTTAGCTGACATGGGAGAGGTTCCTTATAAACTGGAATCAGTCTCACGGAGAAATACCTCCTGCCTTGCCTTGGTCCATTTCATTGTGCTTGCTGCTATGCAAAATAATGTCAACTGTTAATGAGGACTCACTGGTTCCACTCAAGGTAAACGAATGGGGATTTTCTGTTCTGCTGTATTTTCCCTCTGTTTTGCTTTCACTCTCCTGGGTGGGGATTACTCTCTGTCTCTCAGGTCAGGACAGAGCAAGAATAGCAGTACTGCACCACAGTGAGCCCCACGCTCTGCAGCAGCTGTAGCAATTCACACCTTTGAGGGAAGTGAGAACAGGCTCTGAACTGTTTCTCTAACATATATATACTCTGTATAGGTACACTGTACCCATGATTCTTCTCTGTCATAAAGAAAATGGACATAGTGGTCCATTTTGCCTATATACCCTGTCTCATCCATTGAAATACCCGGACATGCATTAAGCCTTACTTCAAATTAAAAGCTAGACTTTGATTCTGCATTAAGAAATAAAGATGTTCTCAAATGGATATATGTATGGATAGCAAAGAAAACATGCCTTAAAAAGCAAGGGAGTGAAATTGCCTAAGTAAACTTATAAAATCATTTGGAATACTAATAAACTTCAGATCTAATGGCAGCTGCAATGAAGTCAGCCACCTGCCAGCTTGTAAACTGTCATTGTGCAAATCTGATATACAGTGGGTGTGAGCTAGCAGACCTTCCTTGACTTCAGCTTCCTGAAAATACTGGGCTTGGTGAAGCAACTCCAGTAGGAGATGAAGATCCAGCACCACAGCCAAACTCCTCCCAGAGGTCAGCAGATGTTTTGTCTGTGTCCATTTTCATATAAGTTAATTTAAAAAATATTGTTGAAAATAGATGAGGCAGAGTTAGAGATTTGATTTCTCTTGACACAGAGCTAGTTTTTCCTGTGTGTAAAGACACAGCTTGCAGTAGCAGGTACACCTGAAGTCATGAAAAGTACACCTCACAATGTGGAAAGACTGTGCAGAGGAGGCTGCTGCAGTTGTCAGTATCTTGCAGCAAGGTCATCCAGGGATAAGCACATGCAAGGCTTAGTGTCCAGAGTAATCCTGTTGGTAGCTGAGAAGTAACAGATTAAAGCCATCCTGGGCTATTGGTGGGGAGTAGCTGTGGTGGGGACACCTTTATAGAGCATCTTTGAGTTTTCCCCTTCATGGCCTCATAACCACTATTTGTCACAAATTTATTTGTCACAAATAAATTTGAACAAAATTTATCCATGACCACCAAATGCAAGATCCATGGGCAAGTCCCTTGCCTCATGCTCCAAGCACTGAGGTGTACGTTGGCATTGCACTCAGGAAGCAAGGGGGACAAACAGGGGGTGTATAATGCTGCCATGCAGATAAGTCATGCATCTGTGTAGGGTTTTTGCTTTTGATGGACCTGATTTTTAAGCCACTTCCAAGAGTGTGAGAGGAATTATAAAGACCTAGCAAGTAGCTAAGGTTTCAAAGAGGGATATAATAACATCCCCTTGCAAACGCACTGGGCCACTACTGGACACTGAATACTGCCCTGCTTTGATACTCTACTGGAAGCAGAGACCTACTATGTTGTCCAGATTAACTCTGGATGAGCTCTTTAGGACTATGCAAAGACAACAGAAGTGACTTTGCAAGGGCTGAATTGTTCATTTGCCTAATGCCCAGGTGATCTGAGCCCCTTCAGGTGTGCTGTGTCTCCACTACTCTCAGATCGTAAACGCTGTCAGTTGGGTGCTAAAGCAGTGGTGAAAATAAGTACTAGGAAAACATGTGAAACTGTTGAGGTCCTAGGTACAATGCTGATACAGCAGCATGCATTGCAGGTCCTAGTAGAATCAAATCTTGTGAAGTATCTTGTTTATGATATCTGGGTTAGGCCAATCACTTGATTTGGGGCGAAGAAAGACCCTTGTAGGAATGTTGTTTTTTTCTGTAATGTGTGAGACACAACCTGCTTCTTAGGTCTATTTCAGATTTCTAAGTAACTGCGTCATTGTTTCTGGCCATGGACTACCTATGCGTCCCTTCTTCTCCCTTTACATACTACATGATTTGTACTGGCTCTCAATCTTTACCATAGGTCTTAATTTGTCAGAGGGTATTAGGGAACTATTTTGAAGCCTCTAACAGTCAGTTGCATGTGGAGGTGATGCTCTAGAGCCCTGTTGAGATCAAACATTTACTACTTGGCTTGTCTGGTAGACCTGGCTAGTCTTCTCTTCCTATGCAAACTGGCAAAGCTCTACATTTCAGAAGCCAGGAAACCAGTCCTGTCAGCACCACTCCTCATTTGTAGTGAGGAGCAACTTAGCCTGGAGAGCACACAGTCTCTAAGTAGTGCTCTCTATCCTACAGCTCAAAACTCTTTGATGAGCTCTGGTACAGGAGATACTTGTAATACCAGCGAGAGGACTACTGAGTGTATGCCTTGTATTTACAGGCCCTGGAAATGGCATCTAATGAAGATGAGCACTCCCTCTTACTGGAGAGATGAGCCTCACAAATAACACGATACACATCTAGGCACTCTGATGTGCAAATTAGCTGTCACCCGTCTTTTCCTAGCCTTGGTGCACAAGGCACTGGCAGTTAGCACAGCGAGGACAGACATCTTCTAAGTCATTGGGTTTGATGACAAAATTATCTCTATGCTTGTGCACCAGCGTCTCCTCAATCTTCTGTAGGTATTTTCTTCTGTGCTGTGCTTTCATTACACTCCCTACCTTCTGTCTCCTAAATTGTTAGTACATAACAATTAATGGTGATTATCTTGGTAGCTGACAATATTTGTATCAACTACGATTATCTAGGTATCTGTCTTGCCTTTGACAAGCTATCTACCTGTGTGTTTGGGGGTAGTGATGTCTAAGGACAAGGAATAATACTTTTTCCGAGCAGAGCACTTACCTCATCCAGATTCCTTTGCTTTTCTTTCCAGACTCTCCCAGGTGTGAGCTCTGCCCTATTGTCTGCCATTCCCAGGAAGTAAAAGTCATCCCATTGTAACCAAGTTCCAAAGCACAATGATCCAACAGTTTGGAGTAGGGATTCATGCAAATGACCAGGCTGTTTTCACCTCTGTTTTACACTGTGTTTTCTATACAATGGTGCTTGATTATTCTTTCGCCTGTGAGTCTGCAGTACACACTGTTGTGTGTGTGCCCACTTACAAATTGCTTTCTAACATCTGCCATGCACTCTATGGATTGCAAAAAAACATAGAATCATAGAATCACATAGGGTTGGAAGGGACCTCTGGAGATCATCTAGTCTAAACCCCACCAGAAACTACATTGCAGATCTGTGGGTAGAACCCAGAAAAATGGTCTGTAATGTTTAAATCGCTACAAGAGACTCCTTGATGAGCTTGTATCTGACATGTTATTACATATTATATTGATTTATCAAGCAGAAGTTTTAGGACAAACAAACAAAAGAAAGTACTTCTTTTTCTCACACAAGCATAACCAAGCTCTAGAGTTCCTTGCCACTCCAGACTTCGTGACAGCCAAAAGCATAAAGTAGTTGACAAAAACCAAAGTTTATTGGAAGATGCATCCTCCTTTTTATTCATAAACTGTATTGATTGAAGGTAGAAGCATCCCACCGAAGGGGGCAGATAGCTGTATGTTTGCCTAATTCTACATTCTTTCCCTTCATATTTGCTGCTGACCACAGGAGTGGATGAACTAACTGCACGAGACAAGTTTCTGTTCTGTTTTTATAGCCATCTTCCAAGTAAAATACAACGCAGAATGGATTCTGACCCCTTCTTGCTATTGCTGATACCTCATTACTTGCCTTGAGGATACTCTGTGTGTGAAGCCAGCAGAACTGCAGGAGTATGCAGGGATGCCTTCTGGTGTGGTGGGGTTTAAGTCAAATACCAAGTCAAGCAAACAGGTTTTACCTGTATATACCAAGTTTCCCCTAGTAAATTCAACTGGGAAAAGTGTTTCGCTTCACTTGGCTGAGCAGACCTTACTGCAGCAGATTAGCTACCACCCCCTTTTCAGAAGAAGCCACCAATTGCAATGATAGGCAGTCAGCCCTGTACTGTAACTTGTGCTATTTTGGAAGCAGCACACAAAAAGCCAGAAAACCAGACAGTTATTGTGATGGCTGTATGCTAAAAGGCTTACACTCAAATTCAGGCTGTCCCAGGTAATAAGGTTTTTTCCCCATTGTTCAGAAGGTACCTATGTGCTTTTCTGGATCCAGCTCTCCAAACAGAACTTGATGTGGGTAAGAGTGGGGAGGTCCTTTCTGCTCCTCCTCAAGGCTGTTGCATCACTGCCTTTGAGTCAACACATTTCAGACCTCCCACAGAGAGAAACCTGGCTCTTTACCTGTGCAAGCCCCAGCATAATAACTTTGCTTAGCTTTCCTCGAGGCATTTTACTGAAGTCATACATGACAGTCACAAATATTTTCCAGATTGCCAAATCTTGTGGAAGGCAAATCTTGTGTGTTGAATGATGATTTTTATTTATTTATTTAATTATTTAATTACTGTAAGGGAGAAATCAGCTAAAGGACAATTATACAAAGCAACATCTGAGTCAGGTGATTGTGTCTTCCCACATTAAAACCAGAGACACAGAAGAAAAATCCTGTCCCCCTTTTGGTATCGCGAGGTTCCTTTTGGAACACCAGCTGACAAAGCAGTTTTTTGTGCATCTTGCTGAAATAGGGGAATCCCCAAAGGAAGTGGAAGAAATTTCTGTTCTGTGAGTCTTATTTACTATGGGAGAGAAAGGAGGTGTTGAAGAAAGGGTCAAACTAAATATGGAAACATAGCAGGAGAGGACTTTGCTAACTGGTATAATTAAGGACAGGATAAAGGACACTCTGGAGGTAAAATGAAGAACTAGAAGCTTTGACTAGGTCCCCTGATTGTATGTAAAACCTATCTGCATTTCTTGGGAGGAACTGTTAGCTGGTGAAAAGTCTCCATTTTCTGTAAAGTAGCAAAAACTTCAGTGGATGTCCTGCTTTCTTGCAGAACACCACAGACAGCTGTTGTTTTCAAGCACGCAGGTGAGACTCACAAGGTACCCAACCTCCATATTGACAGCTAACGGATTTCTCAGAAACAGCACAAAGAGAGCAGAATGACAACAAAGCAATAAAGGTGTGCGAGGCTCTTATATTTTCCATTCGCACAGGATAACACTCCTGTCAACATTTGTTGAAACTTGTATCCTTGATCAGGAATGATGTTTTTGTCATTTCTGCAAATGGACAGAATTCCTCTCATAAAGAATTTGAAGTTTCAGCACAGCCAAAATTGCTCAGTGCTGTTAATAGGCACCAGACTGAACTTTCATGCTGAAATAGCAACAATTCAGGGAATAAAAGTGCAAGTTAAGAAGGCAGCCAGGAGGCCTCAGAAGGGTGTAAACTATACAAATCTCTGTTTTCCCAGTTAGCACCTTGTTTCAATTATTTTCTATTTCTTCTCTGCCTCTTCTTTCATGTACTTATTTTCTGCTAGGATAAACCCAGTTTGTATACAGGAAGGTATATGCATTCTTACCATGTTTGTGGTACAGGGCACAAGTGACCTCTTATAGTGTGGGGCAGGTATATGCTTAGCCAGGTTTTCTACAGAGCAGAAGTAATAGGGTAATTGAGCATAGGTTCCTTTCTTTTGTTACCCCATTTCTTGTTCCAGGAAACCATCCATTGATTTTACCATGAATTGTGCCAGGAACTGAATCCACACAGACTGAGGAACAAGGCCTTCAAGAGGGGGAGCAACTATATTCTTTCTTAATAAACACCTGTGGCTATGATATTGCTTGGTTGCAGAAGCTAAACAGGGCTGAAATCAGTTTATTTCAGTGTCCCCAGGTGAATCCCCACTGTTACTGCATGCAAGCCAGCAAAATGGTTGGATCCTTGGTAAACAGCAGACCCCGAACTCATGATACAGCTGGGAAAGTGCCTGAACCCTGATTCAGCTGTAATATAAAGAATAGTTACAAGTAACATTTGGAGACATAGAACTTTTTCCTTCAGTTTTTTCAGGATTGTCAGGTCCAATGCAAACAGTTTATACACACCACACATATAGATGCATAAATAAACACAAATGTATTTATGCATGTGTTTGTGGTTAGGCACATGCTCTGCACATCTTCTCGACAGTGCTGGCTTCTAATTAAGGGCAGCATTTCAACAATGTATTATGTTATGGAGAATTGGGTCACTGCTGCATAGGAAGAGACAGAAACCCAAAGTTACTCCTCACTTTCCCTAGCAAGAAGATTTTCAGGTTTGAGGCTTTTGACAGGAGGAAGTTGTTAGGAGTTGTCTTCCAGGCACATCTCATATCTGTTCTTCTGGTAAGCAGGCTCCTCACAGCTCAACTGATTGGCATGGCCAGGTAGTGTCATCAGCCTTGCTTTAGACAGCAAGAGGCAAGGAAACAACTGAGCCTTCGGCCAGCCCTGGTATTTCAGTCCAAACTCAACTGGGATGTGGCCATCAAACTTATCTTGTGGGAAACAGTGAAGAGAAACAGGTCTGAGTCTCTCTTGCTATCGCCCTTACAATTTTGTGGTATCGTACGTCTCAGCCAGCTGTGCAGAAACCCAGGGATGGATATGACAAGCTTTATTTTTCGCCCTGCTTGAGCAGACGTATGCCAGCACACAGGGTGTAAAACTGGAATGTCACAGTTCCAACAAATGCACTTTTCTTAAGGATTTTATCAGTGTAAAAACACTCACTGCTAGAAACAAAGCCATTTTAACTAACGACTTGGTTTGTTTTGCTGAGTAACAACATGGATGCTGTTTTGTCTCAGCCATTCTCCGCATTCAGTTTGACATTTTTTTTTCTTTTGTATCCATTTCAGGTGCATCTAAATAGTATATTTCAGCCTGTAATAAGAGCTTCCTTCCTATTTTTAGAGGTTTTTTTTCCCTTGGTTATGCATGCTTTTCAGAAGTACAGTAAGCAATACGAGTGAGTCCTCCTGCCTGTGAATCTAGAGTCCTTGTTCAGCTTACACTACCATAGACTATAAAAACTGATTTGGTGGTTTTTACCTCCATTTTTGTGTGCAGACTCGATGTCAAGCTCCCTAGACTTGGTGACTCACCTAAAAAGTCTGTAGGCGAGCTCATAGATTTTTATCACCAGTGAAAAGTTGTGGTGTTTTCCAAAAAAATGCTGATTTGCATAAAATCATCTGTGCCTGTATATCCAGGAGAGTCCTCTTTTGGCAAGAAAGAATACAATGGAAATCCAACACTGGCATTAGAAATAATTTTCTTACACGATGCTAAATCAGGTCCAAGCTGAACTGAGAAAGAGTTTAATCATTAACCCAGTAGCTCTTTGTCAAATCACGTAGAATGGGATTATGATCTCAGTCAAGGACAATAACTCACGTTTTATTTCCTACATATTTTAGAGGCATCTTTCAACACTGAGTCACTTTTGTCCAAAAATTATGGGTAGCCTGAGGCTAATGCCCTGCAGTAGAAGGCAACCTTCCAAAGGAGTGCCAAAGGGTGGCCTGATTTTGAACAACGCACAGCAGGGCCAGCAGTCAGCTGTGAGTCACTGTATTTTGCAACCAGTGCCTATGAGAGATGGCAGCTTTTAGCTCCATGCTCTGCTCAGTTTTGGATTTGGAGGGAGCCAGGAGCTGCTGCACACGCAGAGAGTGTGCTGCTGCTGCTAAATTTCAACCCATCCTGGTTTGGTGGCATTTTTCCTCCAGGTAAAAGAGCAACTCCTGCTGCCCATGCATGCCTGACTTGTGACTGGGAAGGAAATCTACAGCCCTGTGTATCACTCTGCAGAAGCTGCTGATTTGTGCTTTTACCTGTTTTCTCTCTTCATCATTTCCAGACTAAGTCGTGCACAGACAACATGATTTATATAGCTCACTGGAATGAGTTATATAAATGAAATGTCCTGTTACCCATATTTCTTTATCATGTGTCATTCTTTAAAAAGGATAAATCTTTGACAATAAGAAAAGGCTCCCTGGTCTCTCTTTGTCTCTCATATACACACACTCATTTGTCTGTTGCGCATTCACACACTCATCTCCTCCTCTCTCTCTCTCTGGCATGCTCTTGCACCCTCCTGGAGGTCCTGCTTTCTTACATGTACATTGGTACACAACACACAATCAGGACAAAGGACATGCACACGCTAATTAGCCTGGATGATATTTACTAGTTCTGTAGAGCTCTAAAACTTAAAAGGCATTGAGTATCAACAGTGTGGCGCTTTATGCAACAGGAAAATATTTGTTTTCATAGGTGAGCTTCCCAGTACCAACAGTCCTGACCCGCCTGGCCATGGGGTGAATTGAACTGGAAGAAAACATTGCTTTCCCAAGAACAGGCACAAGTTATCTTTTCTTTAACCTTCAGTTTGTTTCTCCTACTTGTTTGTTTGGGTTGTTTTACCCTCTACCCATTTGAGGTGTGTTTCTGGTTCAATGCCCCTGTAAAGGCCAGAGGAATTAGCACTGTTGAAAGAAATCCAGTACTGAATTGCCCTTGTGTTGTCCGGACTTTGTTATGGCTTCAGTTCATTAAAACCAAGAGATGGACAGCTGGAAGAGAGAGAGACTAGCTAGAAGGGCACACTAGGGGCTGGGCTGTGGAAAGTCTTCTTTAGGGGCCAAACCTGTTTTCTTTTGAAAAGAACATGATGAAAAAGTCACAGCTGTGAAATGGGAGGCTGAGTAGGAAATGACATATTCCAGGCAAGCTGGAGAAAGAGTGATAGATGCTCCATGCCGTAATTTTCCTAAGTATCTCGTCTCCGGTTCCCATCAGCACTGCAGCTCAGTCTGCAGATGGATACGTTACATCCCTGCCTCACTTCTCCATTTCTCTGACCTCTGTTGATGTATTCCTCTGCACACCTCCCAGTCCTCTGATGTCCCTAAAGAGTCACCTCAGCAGGTCCCATTGCTGGTGTGGTGGGCTGCCGGCAGTCCCTGCCGGTTGTGGGCATCTTTGAGGGTTCGTGGGCAAGAGCGTTTCTTGAGGTGGAATCCAGCTTTCTTGCCTTTGCTGCCTCTATCCCAAGCAGATGGGCAAGGCACAAGATGAAGACTTCACTAAGGGTGCGACAGTACACTCCCAAAGACCACACGAGAGAGATGCGGCCACCTGAGAAAAAGGAGGAGACTGAACCCTTAGTTTGTCTCATTTTCTCAGAAAACTCAGATCTTCAAAAAGTTGAATTTTGCATAGCTATTCCAAATCAAACTTCCCAGAGCTCTCTGGTCTACCTAAGCAAAATTATCAAGATGACCTAAAATAGGTGTAAAGACCTTGGGGCGCAGCAGCAATAAAGTGACTTTTTCCTGTCGGTTCTCTAAAAGCTTTCTGCTGCTACACCAGTAATTGCAACAAGAGAGAGGATGATTGTAACATACTGGCCTATTTTTAACAACAAACCCAGACTGAAACTTTTCTCCCTTTTCTGTTCCTAACTGTTATTCCTCTTTCCTTTCCCTTTCTCCTCATTTAACCATTTCATTACTGAAAAAGCAGAAAAATAGTAGCAAAATAATATAGAGGAAACAAATAATGCAGATAAATTCCTGAAAGAAAAAGGTCTGTTTCTTCCATTTCATCAAATAAATCCAGAAATGTTTTGAAAACCAAACTCTGGGGTATCCTTTTTTTTTCCCAAAGAATCCAGTACCTAATAAAAAGTATTTTGTTTGAAAATCAAATGCCATCTCTGTTAAATAAACTGCTGAAAATAAGTTCTGTGCCTTGTAAATATGTATCTTCTAAACAACATACATTATGAATAACTCAGTGTGACAAACTACTCCTGTATTTGGAGGGAAACATTAATCAAAATTCTTTTAAAGTTATTTCTGTCTGCTGTGTCAGACTTTACTAAGCTGTTTTCTAGGGCCTTCGTCAAAGAGAAACCATATAAAATATAGCATAAAAATAGCTACTTATGAAGAACAGATGGTGCATTCATATAGCAGAAAATTGCAAAATTCGAGCAACCTTGAATATCAAGTTCTTGAGTTGTAAGTTTCATTTGCACTGGAAACTTAGTTAACAAGTCAGAAAAAAATATATTCAGAATACTGCAGAGCTGTAAAAGAAGCAAGTGTTGACACTTTAAATACAATGCGTCTATTTTTATGACAAGTCCTGATAACAGCACATTTTTTCATTTTCAAATATAAAGAGAAAAAGAATTCAGATCTTTCCAGACTTGTCCATGGTATCTGATTCAAAATGGAAAATATTTTTACATCTTATGTCAGCATTACTTTGTTCCCAATTAAGAGCTGTAGTACTGAAATCTTTCTTTTACGATAGTGTTGCTTTCTTGTCAGTTCTCTCTTTCCCAGAACAGCATTGTGTGTTGGAGATGCAACAGAAGCATTTCAGTTTTGCATTGCACATCAGTTTCCATCTATATCTGAGTGCAAAATTACATATTGAAATGTATCATCTTTTGTCATGCAACCCATTGAAACCCTGGAGGAAGAATGAGGGCTCTAAACTAAATTTCCTAAACAAATTAAACTGAATCAGACTTTTTGACAGAAATATTACCCCCAAAATTGGCTATATTTATTTACGTATATATCTAAGGTGTCCCCACAAGCATTATAGGCCAAGGACTCAAATGTCCCTTTCTATTTAACTGATTGTCCCTCTTACAAATTAGTATCTGGTACTAAATGGCAAACTGTTATGAATATGTTAGTAAAATTAAGTTCTCGAAAGATAAATGGTGGGGCTGGTCAGTAAGGCCAACATTTCTTTGGTGTTGATAATTTTGAAGACTAATTTAAAGCTAATTGCACTGGTCCTGTGTCAGCAGTTTAGCTTCTACTTTTAAGAGGAAACTGTCAGTGTAAGGATTAGAACGAAGTAACGTCCTTTAATCACTCACCTTGGCCTTACTCAGACAAGTATGGAAAGGTTAATATCAGCAGCTGGAAAAGAGTGATATAAATTCTTAGCAATTGTGCACTTCACTGGGAGCTATAAATGGTGGGGCTGGCCCTGTCTAGCTCTCCCCATGACTTTGCACCCCATTTCAATGAACTCTTGAAGCACCTATGAAAAGTCATCTCCAGTACTTTTTGGCACAGACTGAAGTCCCTCTGGAGTCAATGTGACTTGAAGAGTACACCAAGTTCGAGGCTTACTTAAGAGACTGCAGACTTTGCACCTCAGGCTTTCAACTGGTATTTTATTATCTGCCAGAGGGTTAGGACCAAACATTACTCAGAACCTCAAAAGAAATCTGCTTCCCGCAAGATTTCCAGACTTACATAATTTCTGTATAATGTGATGCTTTGTCCCATTATTTACAGGCAGCATGTATCTCTAGTACCTTGAACTTCTCATACCACCTCTGGTGTCTTATTGTGTAACTCCCATACTCTCCCTTCTTTCTCTTCTATAGTCACAAACATTTGGGAAATTGGGTTGGTTGGATATGAATACTGACCATGTTTTTTATCCCTCTAACCACCTTCTCTTGATTTTAGTGGTAGTGCCACTTGGGAGGTGCTAAAGGATGATGCCTGACCTGAAAACTTACTTCAATCAAGTTTCATCCTTACTGTTATTCTTCATTCAAGTCTATGGGCACTGCCTCATCCTTTTCAACAACAGCCACTAACAATGAGTAACACAGTTCCCTGTACCTCAGCAGAGCTTCTTGTGGCATTGCTGCAAAACACAAACATGGGTCTCTATTACCTTGAGGGCAGCTTCTTTACCAAGTAGTCTGCACATTAAATAAAAAGAAGATTAGCTAAGCTTGCTCCATCTTTGCAGCTGTATACAGGTCTCTGGATTAGGAAACAAGTCAAAAAAAGCTTATTTGCACTTGTTCATAAGAGCACAGGAGATAGACAATTGTCCTCTCCCTTGTTTTTTTCTGTAGTGAAAGGTCAAGATCAATTTAGAAGTTATCTGTATCTTGATCATCTCATCCAGTGAGGAGAAAAAAAAAAAAATCAGTTTATCCAAAGTAATAATAGACACACATCTCATGTGTGATTGTCTGTGAATATTAGAGACCTGAGGAGAACACTTTTTTGCCATTACAATAGTTTTTGCAGCAGCTGGCAGTACCCTCTGCTGTCAAATATTAATGAGAAATTGATTCAAATCAAGGTAGTCCCATCTCACAATTTTGTTCTCTATCTTCAGCATAGAAAGTCACTTCATCAGGTTTCACCGAGTACCTACCTGGCTCAAAGCTGGCATAGCTGTCACCTAGGTATTTCAGGGCAGAGGGTGGTGGGCCCGGGCCTGCTCGCTCCTCATGTTTGATACCACTCTGGAAACTTCAGCTGACCCATACTGACTTCAACTTTCTCACCAGCCAAACTCACATTGAGAAGTTTGGCTTAAACCAGTTCTTGCAAAGAATGCCGGTGCTGTCTAAATTATCCGACTTTCTGATTGTTGTCAGAACCCCCACAAGGGTTCTTCAAACTGGGAGTGAGTACTGCGAAGACTGATCTTCAGTGAGATCCTGGCATGTACTTCGATGCTATTGAGAGCAATAGCTTCAGTGCTGTTTCTACATCCTTTCTAACCACACTGAAATTACCGTTTTCCAGTAATTTTATTTTTGAATAGCATTCTTTAATTATTTTACCCTTCCCCTTTTTCAAGACATAAGATTTCCCAATGAAAGATTGTCCTGAAAATGTATGATATAAATAATATCTCCTGGGTGTGACTGGCTCTCCAAATAGCTGACTAAGTCAAAAAAGAGCATGACGAGATATTTTTTTCCTCAGTATGATAATCAAAATTAGTCATCTCTTCCTCCTGAATCAGCCCAACTATGTGAGGGTGGTAGACCAGGCTGCAGGAGCTATCCCCATTCAATATTTCATGGGAATTAAACTCTCTTCAGGTTAGTTTCTCCCTTCCTTCTTGCTTTGTAATATCCTAGAGGTAATTCATGGTAATTAAGCCTGTCCTAGCAACCAAGCTTAAGAAGATGAGTTTCTTCTGCCAGGAGCTCCCTTTATGCTATTTTCTTCACCACACCTTCAGTTTATTGCATAGCTGTTGTACAGTGCATCTTGCTCTTGCTTATCTCTTTGAACATATCAGAAGATCATTCTTTTTCTCTGGGACAACAATTGATAAATAGCTGCCCTGCTATTCTTCTGTGGGAAATGCGTATTTTCCATAAGAAAATTAGATACTGAATACAGTGAACCCCAAATTTTTCCATCTGGTTAATACAGTTGCATCCCTCAAATGCTACTTTATGAAGATAAGGTGGATGTGGTCCTAACTTAATCTCTGTGACTGCTATCCCTCTGTAGGCTCCTTTTTAACTTCAATGTGAAGGAAAAAAGCCAGACACATCCAGAGGAAAACTCCTTTCAGTTCAGGTGTATCAGTCAGCTATGTAAAATAAGTAGAATTTAACTAGTCCCTTTTTTTTTTTCCCCCACTGTGTCATCACATTACCCCACTTTCCTGTTTCTGGCCACTCCATATCAATCTGACCTCCTGGCCCATACCCACCTCTTTTATCATATACACATGGCAATAATTCCTTGGCAGCAATCTCATTTCCTTGGAGAAGATCCCCTAGGCTCTTCGCACTTAATAATTTCTCCTAAAAATTAAATCGCCTGTACCTCTCCTTTGTTCCACCCTCATTGCCTGCTTAGTGGATGCTAACTAATCTGAAAATGTGTCTGCTTCTAAACCCTTTACTCAGCTGGGAAGGATACAGGTACTTCAGGATGAATAGCATCCTGAGAATAAATTTCTCAGTGTTGAATTGCCACTAAATTAATACCAGGCTGAGGACTTTGAGCTGACCATCCTGCTCTGCTCATCTTGGTGCATTCTTCTTGTCCTTCCTGTTTTGGAAGGCAGTTCCTTGTTGGGAGTTTCACGGGACTCTTAGGGTCAGAAAGTAACTTACAGCAAGAGGCCATAGAGACTGAGTCTCTTCAGTCCATTTTGCATTGCTCCTACCTCTGTCTTTTTACCTTTTCAAGATGTCGTTCTCTAGAATGCACAGTGATTAAGGCTCTCCTCCAGACTAAGTTTCAGAAACAATATTTTTGAGGTAGATTCCTCTTTTCCTCTGGGACTGTCAACTTACAGAAGCTTCCTGTCAGTTTACTACATGAGATGCTGATGCAAAATAATCCTTAAACCCTTTTTCACTTTACAAAAGTTCTTCCTCCAGTGGAAGACAGCACATTGCATATAACTCCATTCAGCATTAATTAAGGAACTTTTTAATGTTAATTCCCCAGTCCCAAGGCCGCCTTGTGGCCTGAAAAAAGATCTCCCTATGGATCACCTGTGCACTACCAAGGCTGAAGGTCTGGAGAACTTTCAAGGTTGGTAAGACAGTGAAGAACTAGGCTGGACAAGAGCGGGATCTCTCTGTATAAGCCCGTGCCATGTCCTTCACTCAGCTAATAACAGCTAGTTACAGCTAACAACATCTCAGTTATTTCTTTCTGTAATGGATGCTGTGATTCAGTTCAGTTCTGTAATGGATGCTGAAGACTTGAACCAGAGGACACCACAGGGGAATTTCTTAGGGAGCACCTCTTCTGCATGTGGTGAGGACAAACCTTGTTAGCCAGGCCCCAGACAGCTTTAGAGTAACCACACTGAACCCCTTTATATAACCTTGCATTGGTGTACAAGCTTTCAGGTCAGGGAGAAGAGAAAGTGAAGCATCAGTCAGCACCACTTATTGTTCCAGCCTCGTCCAGGCACTTTGGTTGTATGGTTCCATTTTTCTAACAACAACTCTCTCATCAGAATAATCAGGCACAGGAAAAGTGACTGTACTGAAAAACAGGATTGTGTGCATATAAGGTTTCCAGATAGGAGGCAAGCTCATGGCTTCTGGGCTGTGTTTTCAAAAATTGGTGAGTGATAACAATGCCAGGCCCAGGCCTGCAAACTTTGTTCCCAGGAATAAGCCAGGCCCTGTTGGTGTACTCCATTGTGTTACCACACTGGAAAATGAGCAAAGCAAGAGCAGGCTAAGGCCTTTCCTTTAATCCAAGTGCTGTTATTGCACTATTCCTCTAAGTTGTCCTTTAATTCTAATGGCCCAAAGAAAATGGGGTCCCAGATGATGCCCGTGGTGGTGCTGACACTCCCTGTGAGCTGGGCTGCTGAACACCAAGTGCTCATCACCCTGTGTGCTAAGTGGTGAGCATCACCCTTTCTGCCTCCTGTTTAAAAATGTCAGGCATTACGGCGAAGGTGCTCACCAGAATTTGGCTAAATTTTCCCTCCAGTTGTAACAAAACATTGTCCCTCCCTTTGCATGGCCACCACTGGGGACTGTCATGTCACACCTCAGGCCTCAGAGGAGCCTTTTGCTCAGGGAAGGCCTGTTGAATGGGAAAACCATTTCTGCTTTGGTGATGCCTCTTGCTAGAGGTCCATCAAGCTCTGGTCATTGATGCTATGCTGATCTGTGACAGCTAAAGACACAGCTATCCTAGATCTTCTCTTAAGTATCCATACTTAGGTATACATTTTCACTGAATTTCACTGAATTTTTAGACTTGGAAGGGACCACAGAGATCATCTAGTCCAACTCCCCCACTGAAGCAGAATTGTCTATAGCTAGAACATGTTACTCAGGACTGCATCCAGGCGGGTCTTGAAAACCTCCAGAGAAGGGGACTCCATAGCCTCCCTGGGCAGCCTGTTCCAGGGCTCTGTCACCCTCACTGTGAAGCAGTTCTTTCTCATATTTGAGTGGAACTTCCTATGTTCCAGCTTGAGCCCATTACCCTTCGTCCTCTCACTGGCAACCACTGAA
>BJBW01007790.1:3330-51774 GCA_004320125.1 Scolopax mira
GGAGTTGGAGAGAGCGAGGTCTCCCCTCAGCCTCCTCTTCCTCATTCTGAATCCCCCCAGCTCCCTCAGCCTCTCCTCATAAGGCTTCTGCTCCAGACCCCTCACCAGCTTCGTTGCCGCTCCAGCACCTCAAGGTCTTTCTTGTGGTAGGGGGCCCAAAACTGGACACAGCCCTTGAGGTGGGGTCTCACCAGTGCCCAGTACAGGGGGACAATCACCTCCCCAGGTCCTACTCACCACGCTGTTCCTGATACAGGCCAGGATGTTGTTAGCCTCCTTACCCACCCGGGCACACATTGCCCCTATAGGGCAGATTAGGGCATCGCTGCCACAGTCTTGCCCTTCCCCCCTTGTTAGCAACCTTTATCGGTTCGTGAAACCAGCAGAAAATTAACCCCACAAAAATAAACAAGCGGAGGAAGTGAGAACACGAGGCTGGGGCTGGCAGGGAGAGCGGGACTGCAAGAGAGCTGGTGTCAATCAGCTTAACCTGTTGTGGAGTTGCACGCTTAGAATGACTCCCCTCCACTGGATATATTTAAAATCGGGTTCAAAACCATCAAGAAACCTTGTATCTTTAGCCCTGAGCGGAGACCTGAAGAGTAACCTCCTTTTGTACCCCACTGGAAATCACAAAAGCCTTTTTCTGAAGCAAGGGATAGCACCCTGATAATCTAAAAAAATAAACTTTGAAGCCATTCAAGAGAGGGGTCAAAAATACTCATGAACATGCCTTCTTTGACAGGATATTTTACCAAATCCATTCATTCAGCCACTGGGAGAATGGCTGTGTAAGGCCACAGTGGTGCTTGGTCCATGTACAGCTGGTGCATTGCTGTGACAGCCCCTGCTGTAGCCGGGGTTGTATCTGTTAAAGGTACTTAAACCAGCAAGAAATAACCAGGAGTTTCATTATAGGTGCTTTTAAAGTCATCTCAAGATGAAAAAAAGACTTTATCTCTACTCAGATTAACTTGGTTCAGACATTGTTTCAATTAAGCCTTTGTATATTCACTGCCAAGGGATCTCACCAAAACATTCACAGGATCACAGAATCACAGAATGATATGGGGTTGGAAGGGACCTCTGGAGATCATCTAGTCCAACTCCCCTGCCAGAGCAGGTCCACCCAGAGCAGGTTGCACAGGAACGTGTCAAGGCAGTCTTTGAACATCCCCAGAGAAGGAGACTTCCCCACCTCTCTGGGCAGCCTCTTCCAGGGCTCTGCACCCTCAAAGTGAGGAAGTTCCTCCTCATGTTTAGATGGAACTTCATATGTTCAACTTTGTGTTCCTTACCTCTTGTCCTGTCATTGGGCACCACTGAAAAAAGACCGGCCCCTTCCTCTTGACACCCACCCTCTAAGTATTTATAGGTGTTGATCAGATCCCCCCTCAGCCTTCTCTTCTCCAGACTAAAAAGACCCAAGTCCCTCAGCCTTTCCTCATCAGAGAGATGCTCCAGGCCCCTCATCATCTTTGTGGTCCTCTGCTGTATCCTCTCCAGCAGTTCCTTGTGCTTCTGGAACTGGGGGACTTCAGAACTGTATTCTTACATTTAGTTATTATCCTAATCTATAATATATAGAATCCTAAAGTGACATCCTGAAGGGATATCCTGGGATTACTATAGTTGCAGTTTTCTAAATTTACCCAAATTTTAAGACTCTCTTCTCTGAAACTATTGCTGGTATTTCAGAGGGAGCTCCCAAACAAAAGGAGGGAGGGGTATTTAGTGATGTCCCTGAATGACCTCTGATTGCGATATGGAGCTACTGCTGCAAACACAGAATTTTGTACTTGAGAAAGGAATGAGTGAAATGTAGATCATTTTATTTGCATTCTCAGCACTCAGAGCAGAGAAAGTGCTCAGGAGGTTTTAAGGGAAAGGAGTCATCTTGCCTTGTACTCAGGATAACGTCAAATGGCCCCTTTCCAGGGAAAAGGGGATTTCTTACACCTCAGAAGGGTCTCTTGTGTTTGGTGGGAAGAAGCTTGGCACCAGCCCCCAGCCTCAAAAACCCAGCCTTTGTTGAACAATCGATTTTACAGTGACTGTGGTAAGAACCACATTTTCCTCCCCTTAAAACAAACAGCAAAACCAGCAGCTCAGTGGCCAGAGGGCATGGCCTGGCCACAGTGATTTCCATGGCTATGTCACAGTAGGGACCTGGGGATCGGTCCTCCTAAGATATTTCCTGGGTGCTTCTCAGCCAGATTCAAATCCCAAATACCTCAGCTGACAGAATGCAGGGGGAACACAAAAGCATGTGAAAGAAGCTAAATCTCAGCTGAGGGACAGTAACTTGTTACAACATACCAGCTTAGTCACCTGCAATCATCCGTCCACTCCTTTAATCTGCTTCAGCAATTAGAGACAAATTGGCCTCAGCCCACGAGGAAGAAACCAGAGTTCATGAATGACTTGAAAACTAATTACAAGTCTCCAGGTCAGGTAATCGTTGTCAAAAGAAAAAAAAAAAAAAAAAGGAGGCCTATAGTCATACAATAGACAATTATAAAGTTTCTCAGCCAAAGATCTCATTGTGAAGATGTAGGAACAGCAGGAAGCAAAACTGAAGGTGATGGTGGGTCAGCACATGCTACTGCCTGGAGGATTCTCACCCAGTAAATCAGAAGTCAATCCAGCAAAATAATGTTGTTATAGTGTGTGTGAAGTGATGAGGAAGACGAGACTATGATTCATCGCTGCCCTACATCTCATATAAGCTTGTACAGCTCTGCAAAATGTGTGTAAAACACTTCCAAATCAGAACTACCTCCTTTTCATTCCGCTTTGTCCACACACAATAGACTAAAGCAGGGAGGAATGTGTTTCTGATCACAAAATCTATGATGCACAAGAGTAAATGTTTCCTCTGAACAAACACACAAAAGCACGTTGGCAACAATCTTCCATTTCCTAAGTTTTAGGGTGTTCTTGTGCCAGAAAAGCAAAGTAGCAAAATAACAAAAGGGCCAGAACACCTGGAGAGCAGCACCTGGTTCCTATCTTACATGTCCTGATGTTAAATGCTGTGTAATATCCATCACAAAGAAAGCTGGAATCAGTTCCGAAGTGTGTGCAAGTGTGTATTGAACATCGACAAGCATTTCCTGCCACCCTGGAGAAAGGTTTGCTAAGATTTCACAGAATCACAGAATACTATGGGGTTGGAAGGGACCTCTGGAGATCATCTAGTCAAACCTCCCCGCCAAAGCAGGTCCACCCAGAGCAGTTGCACAGGAACGTGTCCAGGAAGTCTTTGGTCTCCAAAGATGGAAACTCCACCACCTCTCTGGGCAGCCTCTTCCAGTGCTCTGCTACCCTCAAAGTAAAGAAGTTCCTCCTCGTGTTTAGATGGAACTTCATATATTCAACTTTGTGCCCCTTACCTCTTGTCTTGTTGCTGGACACCACTGAAAATAGACTGGCCCCTTCCTCTTGACACCCACCCTTTTTTTAGAAGCATTGGTCAGATCCCCCCTCAATCTTCTCTTCTCCAGACTAAAAAGACCCAAGTCCCCCAGCCTTTCCTCATCAGAGAGATGCTCCAGGCCCCTCATCATCTTCACAGCCTTTTGCTGTAGCCTCTCCAGCAGTTCCCTGTCCTTCTTGAACTGGGGAGCCCAGAACTGGAGACAGTGGTCCAGATGGAGCCTCACCAGGGCCTTTCTCTTGTTTGATCTTAGCACTCTCTGCTGTTTTATCAATTTAAATTGACAATGCAGTTTATGCACTAGCTTTGTCTCAGTATTTGGCTATATCCGGCCGTTTCACTCTGGATAAATGGTTAGAGTGTCATACTGGACATGTTCCCACTTGCCACCTGGTCCTTCATTTCCGTATCGAGAGGCTCAAGTAGAGAGTCGGGATCTGTCTGGTAAAGGTATAACAGTAATTACCACCTGGTACTGTTTTCTTTGGATACTTAAATCCCAAATCATTCAGGTTTTCCTTAAGGGTTACTTTCTCATTGGTTAAGTTACCCTATAGTTGATTGAAAACTCGGAGGAATCACCACGCTGTTCCAATTTTAAATCATCTCTTACCGCTTCACCGAAGTCCTGGAATCTGGCAAAACCTCTGGTGATGAATACACTTTTACATTCCAGATCTCCTTTAGCCAGGAAATTGCAGAGAGACAGCAGCGAGCACTTGGTGCTTTGGTGAGCAGTCGGCAAGTCAGGGTGAATACTAGAGAAGCCACAAGTGACTGTTTGATTCTGGAAGCCTCCTGTATCTCTGGAAGTCATAAAATACAGATGGGTAATGGCTTAACGATGAGGTCAGTCTCTGATTCATTAGCTGACAGCAGAATCTAAGCACATACCCCAGTTTTGAGGCGTGCTGCTAATTCAAGCTTAAAAAGATGGGGAGAGTTTTACCCTGAAGCTTAAGTTTCTGTGGAGCTGGATTTAGATTTTGTATGTTTTCTCAATGATCTGGAGAGTTTAGTTACTGAATTACTGGTAATCTTAAATTACTGGTAATCTTAAATTAAATAAAAATTTTAAAATTACTAGTAATCTTAAGTAAAAACCATTCTGAAATGCCATAAGCTTTTTTTTGGAGGGGTGGAGCTTAAACTTCAAACGCATTGGGTCAGCCACTGGAGCTATGTGAATCCACACCAGCATCTGACCACTCTCATTTCTACCCCACGTTGTGCAAGAACCTGTGGAGATGAGAAAAGCCTGCTTTCAGATATTAAAACCAGCATTGAACGTGCTCCAAACGCAGGAGTGAAACTAGAGGCAGAATTTCCTCTTTTAATCTCCCAAAGCTCCAATTCCCTGCAGCAGAACTTCCCTCTGCCTGCAGCCCCCCCCCAAAAAAACCCCTATCCATCCCTTCCCCAGCTCTTTCTTCAAACTCTAGCCCTACTTCCCCCCCATTTCCCCTTCCCTCTATCCCCTCCCAGCCTTACTTAATCCTTCACCTCATTTTCAAAAGGCCCTTCCCTTCCTGATCCCACCCAGTTAATCAAAGAGGAGGATGTCTAAAACACTCCTTTAGGGACCAGCTCTCCATCTTAACTGGAAATCGTGACAGCAACTCTGCTTTGTAAAATACAGGCAGTGTTTTATGGCAGCAGAGGAAGATCGAGGCACCCAGGGAGAGTGAGAGGGGCACCACTGAGAGGTGTGAGGGGGAAAAGAGAGGAGGGGGGGGAAGTCCTATATGCTGCTCATTCACTTGGGCCTTTGGAGCATGAAGGAACTTGCTGACAGAGCAGGAAATGTGGAAAGTAGCGTGGTGAAGGCAGACAAACACCCCAAGCGCATGAGAGCGTGTCTCCAGGCTGGCCAAAATACCTGCAGAAATCACAGGACGAGCTACGGTTCCTGCCTCTCGTTGCCAGTACAAGCCAGTGAGTATACTGGTCCCAGTGACAGTTGTGTGCCAGAGCCTTCTCGGGTCTGGCCGGGGGATTCTCCTGGCCTCAGGTGTGAAGAGCTTCTCCAGGCTGTCCCACAACCATGGCTCTACTCTTTTCTCCTAGATACAAAGAGATCAGAGGGGAAAAAAAAAAAAAGAATAGCACCACGTTGCCCAAAATGTCCATTTCCAGCAGAGAAGTCTGTGGCAGGTTTTCCTCCCAGGATTCAGCTGACAGAGTTGCAATGGTTTCATAACACACACACTGAGAATCACTGTTTCGTCCTGTAATTTTCTGTACATTTTATTCTGTCTATTTTACCATAACCTATGGTGAGAATCTGGGAGCACGTGGAAGAACAGAGTAGAAAATGATTTACACATAACTTGAGCTCAACAACTCCTGCTGGACTGGTAAGAAATCCAGAAAACCACTTCTGAAAGTGAAATTAATCCAAGTTATCCCAAACTATGTTGTTTTTTTTTAAAAATGTCCTTTTACCTATAAGTGGGGAGAAATAAAAAAAGCAAAGCAACAAGGGAGACAACTTTGAAAGTCTGGTAAAAGAGACGGCAGTGAACTCACCTTTCATTAGGGACTGCCTGAGTTTAATGGACTGCCTTATAAAGAAAATAATAATAAAAATCATTTAAAAATCAATTAGCTTTTCCTCTCTTTATTGATTTATATTTTTTTTTTAAAGTATGCCTCTGGAGAGATTCCACTTCCAGTATCAGGGTTAAAAAAAAAACAAACCAAACCAAAAAGCTAGGTAATGCAAGAGACAGTCTGAATGAGACATCAGCCAGGGACTGCTAATCCAGGGCTCTTTATTAGTCAAAACCTAACAAAAGCAGCTCCTTTTTTCTACACAGAAAGTCTTGGCTGCGTCGGAGGACACTGTAAACAGAGGAGGGGGAGCCCAAAAGAGACTGTAATGTAATGGTACCACAAAAATGAGATTCTTTTGCTGGTTTGGCTGAGCTTATTCAAACTGAATGACTCGGAAGGACCCGATCCTGTGCTGACTGAAGCCCGCGCGGGATTTGCCACATGTTTCCGAGAGAACAAAACCAGCCCCTTCGGTCACGGCCCCCTCTGCCAGCTTTTGTTTCACACCCTGCCAAAATGTCATCACTTGAATCACTTCAGTAGGTTGAGCCATTGGAAACCAGACTGGACCAAACCCTGGAGAATAAACTGCAGAGAGAACTCTCGCCCTGCTGCTTTCCCTTCTCTCCGCTCTTCTGCCTCACCGGGTTCCATGAATAGCAACCAAAAAAAAAAAAAAAAAAGGAAAAAAAAAAGCCTGGAGCACTGACAGATGTGGAGTTTCAGATGCTTCGCAAGCTGGGAAAATATGAAACCCATCATTCTTCACTTCTACCTATTTGCACTGTGTCCAAGACAGACCAGGTGGATCATAGCACAAAGATTATAGAGCAGCTGACTTCAGGTGTTTTGGAAAAACTACACTGAATTTGAGGTATTTAATGGAAGCTTCAAACATTGAGTTAAATTCTGTGAAAGGGCAAAGCAAAGGTTCTTCAGCGACATAACCTGTACTGACACATAAAATATCATAAAAACAGCAAGATAATTCAAATTTGTGGAGCAACATTAACTCATCATAGAATCATAGAATTGTCTAGGTTGGAAGGGACCTTTCAGATCATCTAGTCCAACCATCAGCCTAAATCTGATACTAAAACAAACAAAAAAACCCCACAAAACCCCCACACTACAACCCATCACTAAACCATGTCACTAAGCTCTATGCCAACCCATCTTTTGAACACCTTCAGGGATGGTGCTTCAACCACCTCCCTGGGCAGCCCATTCCAAAGCTTAATAACCCTTGTGGTGTCAAAATTTCTCCTAATATCCAATGTGAACCTGCCCTGGCGCCACTCAAGGCCATTTCCTCTGCACCCATTTTGCCAGGGTGCAAAGCTTTGATGGTTAATCCAATAGAGGGAGCTATAAAAGCTCAGGGGAAATTTGGCTAATGACAGTGACACCGCTGATTTAATTATACTGGTTGGTCACACTAAAACCAAAGTTACACTGGAGATAGAGATCACTTCAGGCCTGCCAAGAGAGCTGGCCCTGCAGAATTCCTTTGATATGATGTACATCTTCGTGCTCTCCAGAGCGCTGATGAGTCAGGGATTGTTCTGCAGGACACAGGAAATCTTCATAAATTCATTTTATTGCAGAATCCTTTCCAATTCCTTCCTAAGTATGTACCTGCAGGAACTGCAAAATAACAACATACAACTCCCTGAGCTTTGTTACTGGCTGCCCCAGCATATTATCAACCTCTTCCAAAACTGCCAGGGTTGAACTGAAGTTTTGGGAACACGCCATCCTCTAACGTTACGTTCCTGCCAGGCTGCCTCTGGAATCAGAGGAACGTCAAGTTGCACTACTCATGGAAGAGTAACTTCATGTAGGATCTTCACTTCAGACAAAACGCACCAACGTAACAGGCAATAGTTCCTTTGATGAGGTTTCTGTCCTCAATCTCACCATTTTGTCTGGGTTTGTTAATTAACAGGCTTAGGGCTGGCTATTACGTTTTTTTCTTTGCCACATTTACTGGGCTATATATAGATTCTTACCAAATTATTCAGTTCTTCCTAAATAATTAACTTCATCGGCATAAGTTAATCACCAAAACCATCCTCTGAGAGGTATTGCAGATGGGGAGAATGATGTAAGAGCTCAACCAGTAGCCCCAGGCCACACAGCGAAACTGCTGCAATCCAGGCGTCTCCCAGTTCCCTTCTCAGACCAGATCAATCCTTCAAACTGCTTCCAGTTACAGCAGGGAGAAACTAAGTGGAACCTGGCTCAATACTGTCCCACAGAGCATCAGGCAGGTGAACTAGAGGGAATCTTCATCAGGCAGGTGAAAGAAACATTTAATTAATTTAAAGCAGAGGGCCATGAAAATCATCAGAGGGCTGGAGCCCCTCTCCTATGCAGACAGGCTGAGAGAATTGGGGGTGCTCAGCCTGGAGAGGAGAAGGCTCTGGGGAGACCTTATAGCAGCCTTCCAATACCTAAAGGGGCTCCAGGAGAGATGGGGAGGGACTTGGTCAGGGAGTGGAGCCATAGGACAAGGAGTAATGGTTTTAAATTGAAAGAGGGGAGATTTAGATGAGATCTCAGGAAGAAATTTTTTCCTGTGAGGGTGCTGAGACCCTGGCCCAGGTTACCCAGAGAAACTGTGGTCACCCCATCCCTGGAGGTTCTCAAGGCCAGGCTGGATGGGGGTTGGAACTAGATGATCTTTAAGGTCCCTTCCAACCCAAATTATGATTCTATGATGTATTCTGATGAGATATGACATGCTATGATATATTCTGATGATATATTGTGATGATATATTCTATGATCCTAATATTGCCATTTGCATCAGATTGGCAGCCTCTCCCAGAAGGCCTTGCAGAAATACATGATACTGAAACTTATTCTCTGTTGACGGTGGCCTTTATCCCACCCGGGCTGGAAGATGTAAATGGCTGTAAAGATAAAAAGGGCCTGGGGGGGTAAGGTAAATAATTTTCAAAGAAGAGTGCCGAAAGTGAGCCAAGTGCTGATGTATGCAGCCTGTGTTTGAAACAGTGTGGGAAAGCTGCTTGCTCACAGAGAACTGGGGTTGGGAACATTTAAGTTACAGGATGGACAATGCTCTGTTGTGAAATCCGTGTATGGAGGATTTCTGATTTTCCACCCGTATGTCTAGATGTCTGGGAAGAACACGTTTAATTAAGCCACATTCAAGAGGAGCGCGCTGAAGTAATTGTTTTTCCCCTTTAATTTTTTTTAAGTGGGTAGAAAACAATGAAGCTCTCGGTTCTTTACACTTCACAGGGGAGAATGTACAAAGAGCTGCTTAATCTCTTTCAGTTCAGCTCTTTCCTTCTCATGGGTATCCAGTTGCAAGGTGTCCGTATCAGTCTGGGAATTCTCAGCCGATGCCCAAAACGAAGTGCATCCAACTGTCAGCTCTTGTTTTAACACGCCCGGTTCAGGACCGACCAGGTTTCAGCAGCAGCACGCGAGGGTTGCTCTGCCTAAATCCGTCCGGCGTTGGCAGAGGAGGAGTATCACAAAATCCAGCTCCTTGGGGTGATGAAATGCTGAGTAAGCGCTTTCACGCTGACGCTGGGGATCCAGCAGGAAGCAAGCCATGCAACCAAAGCAGGCACGTCACCGAGGAAGATCTGAACGCTTCCTGATTGGTCTTCCAAATAATTATTTCGTTTGCTTCTAACAGGCAACTGGCTGGCAATTCAAGTAGTTTCAAGAAAACCAAGCTGGTTTTCTTCATTGCAAACTGCAATTAAGGAATCAGATGGCAAGATATAAATCATCTCACGGCATCGGCTAGGGAAGAATGGTGAAACCAGGCAATATTAGGGATTCTGATTAATTTTCTCCCTTTATTGCCAGGCAGTTTTAAATGCAAAGAGGAAAAAAGCAACATAAATGTATTTATAGCCAAGGTAATAAATTAACACCTGTATGCTAAATTGATTTGTTAAATTTGCTAAATTAAAATCCTAAATTTGGCTCAGTCACTTAGCAACAGCTGCATCAGTTTAAGATGTTTCCATTCTGCAGCTGTCACCTTGGGCTGGAGCTCCCACCCCTTTAGCAAAGGCAGCAGAAGGAATCACGGATCGTGGAATCATGGAATTGTCAGAGTTGGAAGGGACCTCTAGAGATCATCTAGTCCAACTCCCCTGCTAAAGCAGGGCTGCCCAGAGCACATCACTCAGGACGGCATCCAGGCAGGTCTTGAAGATCTCCAGAGAAGGAGATGTGTGACTACTCCAAAATCCAGCACCTTAACTCAGATGAGTCTTTACCAACCATCTACAAGTTTGGATTCATAGAAGTTGTTGAAATTTGCAGGTAGAAGCCCCCGTGCAGGTTCGTTCTGACAGCTCTGATGTGAAGCAGTAACCCACACCGGAGGAGCAGAACAAGCAGTCACATCTTTCACTGCCAGAGCAATACCCACCAGAGTGTATCCATCGATGCCTGGAGTGAAGATGAAAGTAGAATTGTGAACAAGCATGAAAATGTCCAAGGAAATAAGGACAAGAAAACTTCTACTGGGCTTTTGTCAAGCTGTAACAAACAATTTAGGAAGTACCGGGCTTAAAGGAAGGAGCTGAAGGGTTAGAGCACACCCCAGAGGAAAGGGAGCTCTAGAATCATAGAATGGTTTAGGTTGGAAGGGACCTTAAAGATCATCCACTTCCAACCCCCTGCCATGGACAGGGACACCTCCCACCGCACCACGTTGCTCAAAGCCCCATCCAGCCTGGCCTTGAACTCCTCCAGGGATGGGGCAGCCACAGCTTCTCTGGGCAACCTGGGCCAGTGTCTCACCACCCTCAGAGCAAAGAATTTCTTCCCGAGATCTCATGTAAATCTCCCCTCTTTCAATGTAAAACCATTACCCCTTGTTCTATGGCCCCACTGATCAAATTAGTATTTTGATCTTCAGAGGACACCACTGGAACAAACAAATTATAAAAGTTACAGTCAGAGAAAGAGAATCTCTGAGGGCTGGTGCTGACATTTTCTTGTATGAGCGGACCAGAGAATCACTTTCCAGGAGCTCCAGCATCTCCATCTTCACTGAATGCCCAGCCCCGGGTTATTAGGCCCACTTAGTAACAGAAAACAAATTTAAACACATAAATAAATTTAAATTACTTTAAAAAATACATCAGGTCAGAAAGGAACTCAAATCCTCCAAAAACTGTATAGGAAGTCCTCCACTTCCAAAGCGTTTTCCCCTCTCTTTAGTCTTCCAGTTTTGATTTGTTTGGGTTTTTTGGTTATTTTCTTTACCAGCACAGGTATTTGCAGGTGTTCAGGGCGAGCAAGAAATGCAGCTGAAATCACTGATTGAATGACGTGAGGAATGTTTCTAGCAGATTCCAGCTGCAGAACAAGTCTCCTGTCTGGCCAGGCACTGTCAAATGAAAAAATCTGTCGTTTTGCCTGACAAACTCTGTTGTTTTGCTGCCAAAACCTCCTCCTCTTTCCACATTGACCCTTTCTCTTCTCACTGTCCCACTTCACCCACTCCAAATATGGGAAGAGAGTCCTCTCAGTCCTAACAAGAAATTCCAATTTTCTCCCTACCTCCCAGGGCATTTTTTCAAGCACATCCAGATACTGGTGTATAAATCAGGTAGATAAATTCAAGACTAGAAAGAGAGATTTCCCTTTTAGGTCTGCTCTGCAAACCTTTTCCCAAAACAGCTAATTGAGTCTTGGTCTCCTGGACAGGCTTGGGAGGTGGGCCAGTGCAACCTCATGAAGTTCAACCAAGCCAAGTGCAGGGCCCTACACCTGGGACCCTGTGGCAATCCCAGGCACAAATACAGGTTGGGAGGAGAATGGCTGGAGAGCAGTCCCTGAGGAGAAGGACTTGGGTGTGCTCGTGGATGAGAAGCTCAACAGAAAGCCAGCTCAGAGAGCCAACTGAGTCAGGGGCTGCATCAAAAGAATTGTGGCCAGCAGATCATGGGAGGTGATTCTACCCCTCTACTCTGCTCTCATGAGACCCCACCTGGAGTGCTGTGTCCAGCTCTGGAGTCCTCAACACAGGAAGGACATGGACCTGTTTGAAAGGGACCTGCAGAGGGCCATAAAGATGATCAAAGGGCTGGAACCCCTCTCCTATGAGGACCGGCTGAGAGAGCTGGGGGTGTTCAGCCTGGAGAAGAAAAGGTTCCAGGGAGACTTTGTAATGGCCTTCCAGTACCTGAAGGGGCTCCAGGAGAGGTGGGGAGGATCTCTTTATCAGGGAGGGGAGCAATAGGACAAGGGGTAACAGTTTTAAACTGAAAGAGGGGACATTTAGATTAGATACTAGAAATCAATTCCTTATTGTGAGGGTGGTGAGACACTGGAACAGGTTGCCCAGCGAAGCTGTGGATGCTCATCCCTCAAGGTGTTCAAGGCCAGGCTGGATGGGGCCTTGAGCATTGTGGCCTAGTGGGAGATGATCCTGCCCATGGCAGGGGAGTTGGAACTCCATGATCTTTAAGGTCCCTTCCAACTCTAACCATTCTATGATTATATGATTTTATATAATACTAGAAAATTGACCTTTTGTAGAACTTACAGACACTATAGAGAGAGTGGAATTTGAACTTGCCCTGGACTTACCACCAGACCATGTCAAGCATTCACTCACTTTATCCATTCATAGATATTTCAGCAAACCCGAATCACACAGGCCTCAAAAAAACCTATGCACAACCTACACATGCAGTGACAAAATACTGACATCTGCTCGTCCTCAACCCAGGCAGAGCTTGGCAGACCCAAGATGGGGTTCATCCCCTTTACTGTTTACCCACATGTTTTCCACGAGTCTTTCCTCCACAACCTGTTAGTTTGACGTAGATAACGTGGCACAAACCAACCAGTTTAATGGGCTCACGGGACACAATCATGAAAGATCCACAATAAGTAGGGAACTTTGAACTCGCCTGCTTACGTCACCATTCTTGCCTTAATCCCCACTTTTGCCTGTTTGACTCGGTTTTCTTGGGGACAACACACCAAGTAATTCACTGAAGCCCTGAGAGATGCCGGTTTTTTTGTCAAAAATCAGTTATTTTTGTCTACAAAATAGCCATATAACCTTGTTCTGATATTATCTGTTTTGGTTAATTTCTTTTACTTTTTACCCAATCTCCACTTGCCTCTAAATTCACCAGATTTTTTTTAAAGCCTCTACTTCCATAAAGGCCAGATTAGTGGGTCTGAGAGGCTTACTGGCTAAACTGGAGTTTGCTGGTTGCTCCGCAGGACGGCCAGTGAAGAACTCACATGCTTGAGACCTCTACTCCACAGAGATTTGGGGTTTTCTTCAAAGTTATTTGCCATTTTTGCTTGCAATGCAATCCCAAAGAAAGCATCATCCAGCAGCAAAATCTGATATGATTTCTGGGGATCTGATCAAAGTTTATAAATACTTAAAGGGAGGGTATCAAGAGGATGGGGCCAGTCTTTTTTCAGTGGTGCCCAGGGACAGGACAAGAGCAAATGAGAACAAACTTGAACATAAGATGTCCCATCTCAACATGAAGAGGAACTTCATAGCAGAGCCCTGGAAGAGGCTGCCCAGAGAGGTGGGGAAGTCTCCTTCTCTGGGGATGTTCAAAGACTGCCTTGACACATTCCTGAGCAACCTGCTCTGGGTGGACCTGCTCTGACAGGGGGGTGGACTACATGATCTCCAGAGGCCCCCCTCTAACCCCATATCATTCTGTATGATTCTGTGTGTGAATCAGAGTGCTATTTACACTTTGATTGCAAGAGAACAGATTTGATAAGTATGCCCACTATTTTTGTTTGCTGTGGTGTCACCTTCCTTGGCAGTGGCGGGGTGGAAGCAGACACATCATTAAGAACATCTACACTTTTGCTTCTCCCTTATATAACGAGGTAATCATTTAAGGTGTGATCACTGGTGCTTACTGCGGATGAAAAGAAGACAGCTGATGAAAACAAAGTTTGTCTGAGAGCCTGAGATGACTTTTCTTGTTATTTCAATGGGAAGGGAAAAGTTTTGATGCTGCAGCTCATCCACATTCCTTCAAACCTAGCCAAATTTCTCCTGCTGGTCACGAGTTGGCCACAAGCAGTACACCAGAGTCATTCCAGGTGTAACTCTGCAGACTTCCACACAATCAGACCACAACACATTTAGCCTACTGTTACCTTTTTTTTTCTTATTTAAACTAAATCTTTTATCTAGGCTTCAAGGATACAGCAGACACTTACGTGGACATTACAACCTCCCTGTATTAAACCAAGTAAGTCCTGGAGAGGGACTCTGTCAGGAATTGTAGTGAGAGGAGAAGGGGTAATGGTTTTAAATTGGATGAGGGGAGATTTAGATTAGATATTGGGAAGAATTTATTTCCTGTGAGGGTGGTGAGACACTGGAACAGGTTGCCCAGGGAAGCTGTGGATGCCCCATCCCTGGAGGGGTTCAAGGCCAGGCTGGATGGGGCTTCAAGCAACCTGCTCTAATGGGAGGTGTCCCTGCCCATGGCAGGGGGGTTGGAACTTGATCTTTAAAGTCTCTTCCAACTCTAACCATTCTATGATTCTATAAAGAAGAAAGGGAAGGCAGAGCTGCCAAAAATTGTACTGACTTTGAAGAGCTCCACCATGAGACCCGAAGACGAGTGGAGCAGAATGATGACTGGTGTCCCCAGGGAGGGATCTCTACAGACAATCTCGACCTGAGGAGGCTCTATTCTCCCATCTCAGTCGGGGGGACCTGCAGGATGAAGCACGAGAGAGCCAGTCTGTCCTTGACAGCCTGCCTGCCCGAGGAGATGAGTGATGGCCACTGGAGCGTTTGCCGGGAAGACGATTCTCACCGTTTCATGTGTTACAAAACCCTAAGCAGCTTATCTGAGGAAAAGCAGAGAAGGCAGAAAGTTTCACGGTCACTACTGCACGCCCAAACCACTCTGAGCTCCACAGGGATGTGCTTCAAAACCACAAGCATTTCCAAGGAAACAAAAATGACAAACTGCATTGTCTGTTAACAGCACTCAGCCCGCAACATCCAGCTGGGGAGTTCTGACACGCGCCAGCGAGGATTAAGGATTTTTAAAGTTTTTACATTTACAAATTATTACCAACCGCCTTTATCACCGCAGACTTTGGAGTCCTAAGGTGGTGACACCGGAATGTACAAATTGTTCAAAGATAACACGTCTCCTCTTCTGAAAAAGCACACAGTCTAAATAGACAAGTCAGGGGGTACACACCACTATTTGTGTTCCCAAAACAAAGTTCGTACAGCTCAGGGGTTGGTTTTTTTTTTTTTCCAATTTAGTCCAAGTCAGTAGTAACTAAAAAAGACAGGCTTCTGACAGCTATTCCGTGCTGTGACTGCAAAGCCTCACAATACTTGTCTAAGGCTTCCAAGGCTCTACCTCTATGCAAAAAAATACACAGCCTTAATTAAACACCTAAAAAGGATGCTAAAAGAACGTTAATGAAATTAGCAAATCTAAGAATTCAAAAGCTGGGAAATGGCAAAGCGAGTGTCAACTGCACCACCTTAATTAATGCCCTTTGCATATATACCTTATAATGGATTTTAATTATCTGAGTAGGTTTCCCACAGATCCCCTGCTTCCTCATTTGGTTCACAAAAAGAATGCCACTTACTCACGGGGAGATCGGTGTCATTTGTCTTTAGGCACTAAATTTAGGTAATCTGAGTGGTTTTACGTCAACTGAATCTGCTTTTGAAATACAGATCATACAAACCCATAATTTAGGTATCTCGGGCATGTGGCAGTAATTCACCCTGTGAAGCAACAGAAGCTCCTTTTTTCCTCTGTATTTCATTCATGTTTCAATTTCATTATTCACTCTAAGCTCGCCAATCCTGAAGACAGAAAGTATTAGTTTATTCTATATTTTTCTATTATTTTAATCATAATAGAACTTCTGCGTTTCCCTCTCATTTTTATAACACCTCAGATGGGGGAGAAGTAATCTCTCCAGTCCTACAGGGAAGAGCTCTTGCTCAGTCTCAGTTTCTCACTTCTCATACATCCTGTCATTTCTGGTTTGTTTGTCCGATATATTTGTCCCCACACACACCAGACTGTTTAGGTAAATCTGTCTCTACTCCCCCGCAGCCAATCCAACACCTTCCTGAGGCCAGTCCTAGTTTCCTGTTGGTGTCCCCTCTCTCCCACCATCTCCTCATCCAGTCTCTGTCATCCTCCCACCCACTGTTTTATTTTACTGTTAAAATTCAGCGCATCTCCCCAGAACATGAGAACTGAGATTCTTTTTCAAAGGCTTTTCTGACTTGGCCAAATTTAGGTCAATTTTCATGGGCACAAGAGGAACAGTTCTGACACAAAGTCCATCCTCTTGCCAAAGTGAAGAAAACACAAAAGCATTTGTGTTTCTAAGATGTTTTAAAACTGAAAAAAAAACCCCAAACTATTCTTCTATTTTAATACTGGAAAACAACTGAACAGCTTTGGCTGAAATTTCAGGGGGAAGTAGGGATGAGTCAGCTCAAGACAGAACCTTGGATGAAAACCATAAAGGTTAATTAAAACTAAATAGGTAGCTTCAAGCAGAGGCCCCATTACAGCTGGTTAAACGAAAAATAATATATTTTATTGCAAATTATGCTTTTTCATGGTCTCCATATGAGCTGTGATTATCCTGGTGAGGTATCAGTCATGTTTCTGAGGGAAATTGCAAAAAATTTACTGAGTCTTGACATCAGTTCATTAGATTTGTCTCAGATTGTAAACACCAAGAGAGGGAATTAGGTTTTCACCCACATTTGTTGAATACCTCACCCAAGGGGATCCATGCAGCTAATTATTATGTTTCTAATACATTTAAAATATGCTTTGAATGCATTGCAGCCTTCAGCAAACACAGGCTACCTTTTTTAATTAATTTTTTTCCCTCCACACTCTCTTTTCATCAGAACCAGCAGGGTTCATTTTCCATGCAGTATTATCAGGTCTAGTTCCTTGGTTCATTATAAGTCCATGCCTTGGAATCGTAAGTATTTATTCTCCTGGTTACTGGTGGCTTACCAGTTTGAGATTGTGGAACTGGAGTGGAGCGAGCACTTTTGATGCAGAATCCTACATAGCTGAGATTTCTTTCAAGACTGAGCTCATGAAATAAAAGCTCGGGCTCTGTCTCTTTAAGATATATTTATTTATGAAAGAAAACACACATCTGTCTCCCTTTGCTGACCTTCAGTTTTGCTCTAACACACAAGTTGGTTTTCAGTGTCCTAACTGGATGTGATTTTCTTCTGGGGGTGTGTTGGGCTGAAGATTCTGCTGAGAACAGACTAACAGAGACACTGCATTTCTATTTGATCCTCAGCATGATTAAAATCCACTCTTCCCATGTACATTTATTGTTTAGGCACATTACACCAGGTCAGTTTTGCTCTGGCGCAGCCTCTTGAACCCCGATGCAAATTTTGGCTTTTCTTTAAGATTGCTTCCCAGGTTTCTTGGAGGTTGTTACCTTTTAGCAGGGGAAAGTAATACTGACAGTAAATGAGCCCACACGTGTTTTAGCCATGATTCTAGGAGCACAACTGGAAAGGAAGCCTCGAATCATCAATTTGGGGGGGGTTGGACTAGATGATCTCCAGATGTTCCTTCCAACTCCATATAATTCAGTGATTCTGTAATTTGTGCTCCCTGCTACTAAAACCATGGGAATTGAAGCTTAAAATAAATCTGTTTGGTTTTTCTTTTGCTTAGAAATCTTCTCCTACTTTGCATTTTACACTTATGTCTTTCTTCCATTTGTTCTTGTGTCAACATTGGTTTTTACATTAAGCAAGTCGTAAGTTTGCTCCGTGTATTCTGAGACATTTTAAGATTTAATTTGCCTTCATCTGGGCATATCCCAGTGCTGGTCCATGGTACACCAGCAGCTGGCAACTACATCCAGATGTTTTGTCCCTATTCTTTCTGCCAATCTTCTATGAAATTCTTTTCCCTGTGCCTTTGTGATTACTACTATCAAACTCCACTGGATTTCTACTTTTCCAATCCTCAAGGTTATGCAGTGCTTCCTATAGGATGTTCCAGCCCTCCTTTCCTTTGATATTGCCTTCCAATTTTATGTCATCAGTAAACTCAATTAGCAGATTCTCTTTGCCTGAAAATTAGCCCTGAAAATATCGTTCACTTACTGTTTTCATATGTTTTGTTTATATCATATTACTGCCCTCTGGCTTCCTTATTGTCCTGGTTTGAAGTAAAAACCTAATCAATTTTACATTTTAGCTAGGCCTCCTCTAACTCTCTGAAATTAATGGCAGATTGTGGAGAAAACTGCTCATTCTCATAGTGATAAGGCCAATGTTTGTGCTAAATGCCAAGGGATGGTATGCAGAGATGCCCTTGCTTGTTCTTATTGCTATGACAACCAAGGGCAGCCAATTTTCGTTATTTGCCCCTTAGAGGGTTGGAAACCAAGAAGTGTAGAGAGGTCCCACCTGTGGGGAAGAACGGAGAGGAGAGGTGACACAAACCTGACCAACTGGGGTGTTCCATCCCATCTGCCCCATGCTCAGGGTAAAAGCTGAGGGATCAAAGGGTCAGCTCCTCTCTTCCTACAATGGCCGACGTCCAAAGAGGACCCTGTCTGTTCATCTGCCTTTGATCCTGATCAGTGTGTTCCTGACTCCAGAGATGGAATCCCAGTTGCTGGAAATCCAGTTTCCCATGGATAACTGGACATGTCACTGAGTCCAGTCTGGGACTTCCCCAGTGCCTGCTAATGACAGGACTGTCATCCTGGGAGCTTGATACGGTTTTACATATATTGTATCTATTTCATTATTTTCTTCTTTTTTACTTTAATATGGATTCTTCATTAAAGTAGTTTAGTTCATCCTTGACATCCTTGACACTTGACAACCCTATAACCACACCGATCTAATAAAAAAAAATGTGTTTATCTAAGCAGCAAAGTTGTTACTGGTCCTATCACTTTTTCCATCAAAGGTTTTCTATTACCAACTTTAAAATTGTCATTGTTCAGAGTGACAAGGCCACTGGGCAGACTGGGAAATTGTGGTGGTGCGTTAGTCCAATTCCAACTAAAATGAAAGAATCACCTCATTTGTTAAGTTCAGAAATACTGCCCACTGAGAAGAAAGGCCTTGGTTCACGTTTCTCAGAATTATTTTTCCCCAAGATTTTTGAAATCTCATTTCAGTCACATACTGAATTGTTTTCTGAAATCCTGAGGGTGAGAAATCAGAGAAGGTGAAAGAAAATGGGAGTTTATAACAAAAGCTTCAATTCTGGGAAATTAGTGGCATCTCAGAAAAACTGCCTGTAGTTATTTGCTGACTGATTCTGACCCCAAACCAATTTTTATTTAAAGGTGATGTGGAAGTTCAGGCTTCAGAGACTTTAATGTGGCACCTCTGACCAGGCTAAAACTCATACAGAGGTAGAACGAGAATAATTGGGAAGTGCCAGGCTTGTCACAGAAGTTGTTTCAAATATCTGGGTGTCTCAGTGTTGTCTTTATAAGTTACCTCTTACTATCTGTCTTGAAGGATGATTCCTAACATCTTACTGAAGAAAGAAAGTCTCTTGAGATCCAGTGCCCTCCTCTCATCCTGAGGAAAACTTTCAAAGCTTCAGCTGATTAAACTTGGGTCCAGCACAGCAAACAGTAAAATGATTGCTTGCTTTTAAGGCAAACCCAGGAAGCAGCACCTGAAGGTAAAATAAATAAATAAGTGAATGAATGAATAAAAATGGTCAACAAAATGATACCCAGTGACCTGAGCACGGACTGTGCGCTCTCCAGACATGAGCTGGGTTATACTTTATGGTATCACAGTTCTGAGGTTTAGCAACAACTTGAAGTGGCATCGAGGGGGCATATGGCGCGGGGGTTGTCCATGCTTTCCTTTGATTCCTGTGATACAGACCTGGGAATCAAGAGGCCTAGATGTTCCTCCACATAAACCACAGCCTTCCCGTCATCTCAGTCATCTTTTTTCAGTGCCCAGTGACAGGACAAGAGGAAACGAGCACGAAGTTGAATATAAGAAGTTCCACCTAAACATGAGGAGGAACTTCTTTCCTTTAAGGGTAGTAGAGCCCAGGAACAGCTGCCCAGAGAGGTGGAGTCTTCTTCTCTGGAGATGTTCAAACCCCGCCTGAACATGTTCCTGTGCAACCTGCTCTGGGTGGACCTGCTCTGGGTGGATCTGCTCTGGCAGGGGGTTGGACTAGATGATGTCCAGAGGTCCCTTCCAACCCCATAGCATTCTGTGATTCTATGATTCTGTGATTTAACTATCCATTAATTTGCTACACAGTAAAATGAGTAATTTTGCACTGTATCCTGTAACTGTGTTGTGAAACACAGTTTCAATGTTCATGTAATATTCCAAGATCTTTGCCATTACTAATTCTTTGGGTTACATTAGGGTTAGAGATCCCACCTGAGATCTGATTGCTTGCCACGCTGCAACGATAATCCATTCCTCCAAGTGTTTACGCTGTAAATTGACAAGTAGAAGGATGCAGACAAGCAGGACAGGAATCAAATCAATTCTGCAACACAAATAATTACGCAGAAAGGATTAGATTGCACCTCTTGACTAACATACCAATGCTTTGCTACCACATTACCTCATCTCTCTCAACTAAATTATGACTAGAATATAGAAGTAGTCCACTCAACACCTCTTCTTACACTGGAAAAAATAATATATATATATTAAAGTATAAAGCATAAGCAAACAAAAGATGTGGTAAAACCCCATAGAAAAAGTATTGCATCTGCTTGAGTGAAATGAAAGAATCACAGTTCTGCTTAATAAGATTTAATCTTATTAAACTTTCAAAGCAATTATGTGAATGCAATGATAAAGAGTCAGGAGATGTCTCCTAGCGCTGGAAGCAACAACTTCACTAACATAAACTTCTGCCACAGGGAGCCACTCACTCAGATTGATTTTCCTGTCTTAATGCAAGTTTTCCTTTGCTCCAGCTCCACGGCATCAGGAGCAGACAAAGAACAGACACACCTTATCAACAGGGACTCCAGCAAAGATGGGCTCACAAAATGGAAGGAATGAAGGAAACCACAAAGGACACGGGCATAGTACAGCGCAAAAGGAAAACAAAACCAGGCACAAATCAAGAGGCATGTTCCTTTTACACCATTTCACCCGTTTTCCATTAGCATCAGAAACAGGCAACATCAGAGCCAACTGCAAGTTGTGGTCGTTCCCTTTATATCTGTTTCTTCCCCCACCTTTGGTCAAGCTTGTGCTGCAGCTGCACGATTCAAATCCTACAATGGGTTGCCTGCTTTTCTCTCTTAAAATCTTTCATCACCTGTTCATAAAGAAAAGCAGAGCTCCCGTTTGCTTTCTGAACTACTGCTATTGTATTTTTGAGGCTTTAAGCAACACATGAGTCATTACCACTAACAATTGAGAGAGTGAGAACGAAAGAACTCACTCCTTTCCCACAAAGAAGTTTCTGGCACACTTGCTAACATAGGTTTTTTGATAAATGCTTCCATACCTGTCAATGGAATGTGATGGCTGACAGCAGGTTCAGAAGGGCACTTGGCAGGTGTATGCCAACATCAGTGAGATTTATACTCCAATACACAGTGTACCTACAATTAAATTTTAATTTAAGAAGTGCTTTGCCTGGGCTGAAACGCTGCTTTGGTCCAGAAAGAAACGCTACTAGTAGAAGGCCAGAGGTTGACACAGTGCTCGGTGACGTGGTTTAGTGATGGTTTTTTAATCAGAATTAGGTTGATATTAGGACTAGATGATCTTAAAGGTCCCTTTCAACCTAGACAATTCTATGATTCTTTGAGTATGAACCAGGTCAAAAAGTTTTCACAGAATTTAAGTCTTTTCTAAAAGCCAAGAGGCTGCTGGAGTCCAGGTCTCTAACTCAGCTCAACAAAACACAAATGGATATTTAAATCCATTTTAGTGCTACACAAGACAACACAGACCCTCTTAACCTTCTTCCTAGCCTTGAAACCAGATTTGTAGAAAAATACTAAATTTTGCCACTGTCAATTGCAGTGGCACTTTGTTTTCCTCCATGGCTCTTTTTACAGAGTCAGAGAAAGCCAATTACCAGTGACAGCAACTGGAACTCGGTAATGTCTCTCTCTTTACCAGTTCAGCAGAATATTGTGTTTTGCTCTTAAGTAATTATTTTCCTCAGAAAACCCCACAGGTAAAAAGATAACACAGCAGGGACAATGTTTGTTATCTATGGCACGATGCATAATAAACAGAAGCAGAGAATTCAGTTTGTTGTTTTGGAGACTGTTGTTCTAAATAAGCCTGAAAACTAGTCCTTTCACCTCAGGGCCTTCTACTGGTTTTTCAGCATTTCCAATGGTTCTAAGTTATGTTACATGATTAAGGTATGTTTAGAAGCAATTAAAAAAAACTGCACACTGATCTCCTCCAGGGCATCTTTACACTTCTATGAAGTATAACTTCTTTTTTAACATTGAAGTATTATTTCAAGCTGATGGTGCCCTTGCAGGAATAGCAAGGAAAAAAGGAAAAGAGGAATCTAAAAACATACCTGAAAAAATATCATTAACAAATCGACTTCTGAGGCCACGTGAGTGAGGTGCCACCTACTTTTAAGCGCATATAAAGCCTAAGAGGGGTATAAAATATAAAATAATGATCAGAGGAGAATGGTGAGTTAGGGCAGGTGATCCTGAAGAAGGCACTTGGGTTTGAGGAGGTGTATCACCAGGGAGGAGCCTGGCTCATTTCTGCAGGCCTGGAATTTGGAAAAAAATATTTAGAAAGTTGGGTGCAATGGATACGTTGAGACAATAAACCTTGACTTCATGGACTCCCTGTTCAATATAGGACTATATTTTAAGGCAAGGAGTTTGGACAAGCTTCAAACAGGTGGAAAGCAAGACAATGTGAACAAAAGCTGAAGGACTGCACCCTGTGCAATTTTGGTGAGCAAGTGTCACTTATACTATCATGAATGGGGCTGTGGCAGCTAACAGCAATGCTTAAGAAAGGCAAAGTGAGGGATGATTTTGTAACATAACCCAGAGGGGGGAAAAACACCACCCAGAAATAGGCGTAAAACACAAGAGGCTTTAAAAAATATGAAGCTTTTTTTCTCTGCTGTTAGCTTTTTGTTTGTTTTAGCTGTTAGCCTTTTGGATTATGCCTGTGAGCTTGTCTTCAAAACCAGGGAAGTTAGATCCTTCGGGATTTAAATCAATACTGACAGATACAATCACTCAAATTCGGGATCTTGGTCTTAGAGGGTAAAGAGGCACATTGTAGTGCTCCTAAGAAACTCAAGAGTTTTGGCAGTGTCAGTTAATGCAAGGGGCTTTTGCCTTCAAATCACCATTACTTCAGCCTATTTAGCCCCAGTCATATTCAAAATTTTCCTTAAAGTCCCAATTTTACACACGCTACTACAGTTATAACAGGTAAGTTTCTACAGCAAAACATCTGGTTTTGAATAATGTTGAAAGATGTGTCTATTACTACAGAACAGTCATTTTATTTATTTTAATTTGTATATGTCTTGCTGCATCAAAGATTATTAACTCCAGGTAATGTAGAGACTTCCTTTCTCCGTGATTTAGCTAATCAAATAAGATTGCTTATTATATTTTTAGGAAAAAAAAATATCCTTCCCATCAAAGTTAACAACATGATCAGTTGCTGCTGCCTAAACCCAACAGGGTTCCCAAATCCAAATTTTCACTCTAGTGGCTGGGCCCTGTCACTGGAATTCCACCCACATTAGTACATTAAACAAGTCTGGGACCAGTACTCTGCCCCTGGGCCAACTGGCACAGATCATCCAACACCTCTTCTACTACAGCCTCAAAAAGTCATAAAAGCACACACAATCTGCCTGTTGGGGATGGCAGGATACATCCCCCAAACCTTGCCCTAGAGTATTTTGGGAAACTGCTAATCATCCCAGGCTAAAACTATGGAAGGATTAAGGAGAATCTGCAGAAACAACTGAGCACCAGTGCTCAGGAACACCCCTGATGCTGTTTAATTTGCTGGTATCGGGGATATGGATTAGTGTTGGGTGGTGTTCTGTGTGGAATGGGTTGTGGTGTGGTGCTGGTTTTTTTGTTTTGTGGGGGTTTTTTTTGGTTTGTTTTTTCCTCATTGGTTGGACTAGATGATCTTAAAAGGTCCCTTCCAACCTAGGTGATTCTGTATCAGCAGAGCTTTAAAGAGCATGGATATTTTTCACACTTTGATCTGTGCAAATACCCTCAGCAGGTCCTCACAGCAATAGTCCTCACATGCAGTGGTGTTTCTTGCCCTCATATATCAAGCAGCCTCAGATATATTGTCTAAAAGCTCACACTCACATCTGCTGAGCAATTCTCCTGATGTCCTCATCCCTGGGTCTTTCTTGTCACCCATGCACCAGGGTTACTGTCTGCACAGCTGTTTAGGGACAGCAGAGCTTCTGAGTGCCCTCTAGTCTGGCACTGTCCTTCAGCTGCTGTGAAACGCAGCCAGAAATGGGGTAACTGCAGAGAATCACAGAATGGTTTGGGTTGGGAGGAACCTTAGAGATCATCTAGTTCCAACCCCCCTGCCATTAGCAGGGACATCTCCAGCTAGATCAGGGTGCTCAGAACCAGGTCCAACCTGGTCTGGAATGTTTCCAGGAATGGGGCATCTCCCACCTCTCTGTGCATCCTCAGTGTACACAATTTCTTCCTTATAACTAGTCTAAATCTCCCCCTTTTTAGTTTAAAGCCATCACCCCTTGCCCTATCACAACAGGCCCTGCTAAAAAAAGTCTGTCTCCATCTTTCCTATGGGCTCCCTTTAAGGCCTTGTAAGGCCACAACAAAGTCTCCCCAGAGCCTTCTCTTCTCCAAACTGAAACTTCTCTTGAACACCCCCAACTCTCTCAGCCTCTCCCCCCAGCAGAGGGGCTCCAGCCCTCCCAGCATCTCCGTGGCCTCCTCTGGCCCCGCTCCAACAGGTCCATGTCTCTCCTGTGCTGAGGCCCCAGAGCAGAGCAGAATCCCCCCCTCACCTGCTGGCCACGCTGCTGGGGATGCAGCCCAGGATGTGGGGGGCTTTGTGGGCTGTCAGCGCACATTGTCAAGCTCATGTCCAGCTTTCCACCCACCAACAGCCCCGAGTCCTTCTCCTCAGGGTTGCTTTCACCTCGGCAGAGCTGCTCTCATCATCCTAACCCTCCAGAAACACTTGCTAAGAAAAGCTGTGCTGACGCTGTGCTTGAGCTTATCCAGGGCCTGGGCTCAACAAAGTTTTTCTCTTTGGAATCACTAGTTTTAGTTTCTGTATCTCATCCATTTCCAGTGAAGTTTTAAATGTCAGTGGAAAGCTACTGATTTGAGGGAAAAAAACCTACACAACAGAAGAAAGGAGGGCACGTGAATTCCCTGATACACAGCTGAACTACAGATTCAACTCCTCTGCAATTGCTCATTAAAGTGGTTGGAAGCGCTTGCCAGCATCTTCCAGCCTGATGATGCCCAATTTCACCCCTGCAAAACCTGTCCAAGAATTCTTGGCATCTTGATACCCTCTGAATGACTCAGCCTCCCACAGGGAAAGAAAGTAAATCAGGGAATTTTAGGAAGGAAGGGTGCTGAAACCACACACGGAGCTAAGAATGGTTCACTGCATAAGAGAAAGGAAAGAGAATGAAGTAGGGGAGCTTGGGCAGAGAAGGAAAGTAAGAACACACACAAACAGGAAAGAAAATACAAGCAGTGAGGAAAAATAACAGAATCACAGAAAGCTACAGGGTTGGAAGAGATTTCTAGTCCAACCCCCCACCAAAGGGGGTCCACCCAGAGCAGTTGCACAGGAACGTGTCCAGGCGGGGTTTGAACATCTCCAGAGAAGGAGACTCCACCACCTCTCTGGGCAGCCTCTGCCAAGGCTCTGCCACCTCACAGGAAAGAAGTTCCTCCTCATGTTTAGATGGAACTTCTTATATTCAATTTTGTGCCTATTTCCACTTGTCCTATCCCTGAGCACCGCTGAAAATAGACTGGCCCCTTCCTCTTGACACCCACCCTTGAAGTGGGTTATTGAGATGTTGATCAGATCCCTCAGCCTTCGCTCCTCCAGACTAAAAAGACCCAGGTCCCTCAGCCTTTCCTCATTAAGAGAGATGTTCCAGGCCCCTCATCATCTTTGTAGCCCTTTGCTGTACCCTCTCCAGCAGTTCCCTGTCCTTCTGGAACTGGGGAGCCCAGAACTGGACACAGCACTCCAGATGAGGCCTCACCAGGGCAGAGTAGAGGAGCAGGATGACCTCCCTCGACCTGCTGGTCACATTCCTCCTGATGCACCCCAGGATGCCATTGGCCTTGGCCACAAGGGCACATTGCTGGCTCATGGGCATCCACTTGTCCACCAGGACTCCCAGGTCTTTCTCCTCAGACCTGCTCTCCAGCAGGTCAGCCCCCAACCTGTACTGGTGCAGGGCCTTATTCTTCCCCAGGTGCAGCACCCTGCACCTGCCCTTCTTGAATGGGCAAAATGGGAGAAAAGGATTGGAAGTGACTCTGAAAGGAGAAAAAAATAAAGTAGGGAGTATCAGAGAGAAGGAAAACTATATACATTCTGTAATAAAGCAAACAGGAGCATGAGGGGATGTGGTACACGGAGGAGAGAGCAGACATGGAGATGACCTGGAATGAGACACGGACCCACCAGTGCCACAAGGAGGAAGAAATGGATGACCCCGACTCATTCAGTTTCAAAAAAAAATATATGTTGTAAAATTAATTTTAAAAGACATTCCAGGCTTGAATATTCGCTTTTACAAATGACAAAATTATCTCGGAGATCTATATTCTCACCTATCAGTGGCTAAACACAAAATACAACTGCTATAAGAAAGAACGCACCGAAAGCAATTGTTTGGAATGACACCACCCTCTGGTGGTCAAAAGCCACAGTTATAGGTACACCACGGAGCTGGTCGTGCAGGTAACTATGGCTTGCTGACCCCTTAATTCGTGTCATTGTCACCAGCTTTCCTTTAAAAAAATAATGCAGTCCATTCCAGTCTCCACTTCAGTAATCCAAGTTCAGACCGTGCTGTTAAATGACACATCCACCTCATTAGTCTCTATTTTAAAATGACACATTTCATGACTGCTCATAAGCACGAGTTGTCTGAGGCTGGGAAACAGACTGGCAATCATTTTTATGTTCTCTGGCAAGCAGCAAGAGTAGGAACAACACACATGTCTGTGCTTGGCTACGCAAATAAAGGAAGTGACACAGTACTAAATTCCCAATTAAAATGTAAAGCTATTACCAGCAATTTTCTGCTTTATCTCTCTGGAAAATAAGCTCTTCAGAACTGACACTCAATTTCCCTGGGTGCAAGACAGCTCCTGGGCCAGCAGACTCTTGTCTCTAGATGTGACTTTAATAGAAGTCTTTGATAAAAATTCCAATACAGCTGGTAGGAAAAAATGGAAGGTAAGTTTTCCAAGTTAATCCTAACCACATCCATAATTGTGTACATTTTCTCCAACTAATTCAAACCAGTCTGCTAAGTCAACTCAACTCATTCAAATTCAGAGGCAAAAAGAGGATCCTATATCTAGGTATCAAAAGCCAGCTTTCTTATTCTGATCCTTAATTCTAACAGAATATTCCTGAATGTCATCCTAAGCCTGAAATACATAAAGGATAACTGTTATTTTTCTTCCGTATAACAGTGACAGAACATCATTGCTGAGAAAAGCAATTGCCTCAATTCAAGGTTTTCATGAAGGTGCTTCGTGACTTATGTAACGACTTAACAGAATTGTGATGTCTCCTGCCTCACCTTACTCACATATTTTGACATCTAATCTTGTACAAACAATAAAACCCAAATATTATTCACTCTGCCATTAGCTCCTTTCCTCTCTTTACATTATCAATGCTACCCTGTTGGGGATTCCCCCCTCCCCTCCGGTTAAAAACATTCCGATTTCTCATAGCCAAATTATCCTTTTGGAAGCTGAGCCTCCCAGATACTCTTTTATCCCCAAATTTATTGAGATCAGATTATTTCAAAGGTCCTATATTCCTGGAAATGAGGAAAAGCTTGTCACGTTGCTCCCTCCTGCAGAAATGATTACGTGTTTTGCAACTTTGATCTTTATGGCAGGCTGACGTTTAACTAAAAGTAAGGGTTTGCTTAGAAGCAACACATTTGCCTACTCCTTCCTTGCAAGAAATACACCGTACAGACCTTGATCGGGCAAAAGTCCTTCTTGCCAGGCCATAAACTGTCACCTTGGATGCCACCTCGTGGCAAAAATACCGGATCCTAGAAATACTCAGCATTTGTGCCTCCTTGCAGGTGCATTTAACTGCAGCACAGTGGGAACTCCTGCCAGCAGCGCCACAGTTATGCAGTTCATAAAAGCAGGATTTTGGCACTCCTGAAAATGAGTCACCGGTCGGTGACGGAGAGGACAAAAAGCAGGAAAAAAGCACCGCAAAAAGCATTTATTTTTTCCGCAGGGTGAAAACTGAAGCGACACACTCGGCGCACACACCTGTGTCCCCAGAGCCCACACGTTGGTTTCTCTCTTCCCCCCAGCAAAACACTCGCGCTGAGAGGTACAACCTGTTCCAAACACCGAACTGCAAAACAGCACTGCAGGTAGAGACCGGAGGAAAACTCAGCCCCCGCCTAATAGGATGGGAAGCATTTACACCACTTACCTGACGCTAAACTCACCCTTTTTGGTTACTAGGCACAAGAACATATCCCGAAGGAGGCTGTGCCTATCTTTCAGGGCTGTCCCGAAGCCTTTTGGGGCCTGCTATGAATGCCAGCGTTACCAACTTCTGCAGCATGAGGCCGCTGCCTATTTTTAGCCTTACTTCCACTGGAGAAGCCCCAAAATCCCCACCTGCCTCCTCCAGGCGCTGTGTCAAACGCCTTGCTTCCAGCCAGCGAGTGGGAGGGAGAGATGGAATTAACCCCCACAACCCGCCTCCTGCACAGACGGGCTCCCAAGGAGAACAAAACCAGTCTCAAAGCCTTAAGCCAGGCTGAGGCCGGCAGCAGCAGCCACCACCACATCAGTTTTGCCTCCAGGTGATGGGGAGGTGTCCATTAGATCCTCACCTCACCACCCCTCACTTCATGGAATCATAGAAAGGTTTGGGTTGGAAGGGACCTCAAAGATCATCCAGTTCCAACCCCCTGCCATGGGCAGGGACACCTCCCACCAGACCAGATTGCTCAAAGCCCCATCCAGCCTGGCCTTGAACACCTCCAGGGATGGGGCAGCCACAACTTTTCTGGGCAACCTGTTCCAGTGCCTCACCGCCCTCAGAGCGAAGAATTTCTTCCTGAGATCTCATCTAAATCTTCCCTCTTTCAGTTTAAAACCACTACGCCGATCAAAAGCCCCTCCCCACCTTTCCTGTAGCCCCTTTAGCTACGAAAAAGGGGCTCTAAGGTCTCCACGGAGACGCCTTTTTGTCCCGGGTGGTCAACCACCCTCCCTTCACCTCAGCACCAAGGGCGGGAAAGCGCAGGGCTCCCCCCACTCCCCCCCCCCGGCTCCTTTCGCCCCCCGCCGGGCGCATGCGCAGTCCCGCAGCCCGCTCGCGCTGCCGCCGGCGGCCGCCCCGCGCCGCGCGGCGCCCGGCTGAGGAGGAGGAGGAGGAGGAGGAAGGCGCCGCCGCCTCCTCGCCTCATCCCGCCTCGGTGACGGAGCTTATTCTTCAGCCGCTTTCGCCTGCCCCCTTCTACCCCCCCCCTTCATCCGCCCCGGAGAGACCGCGCTGCCAGCCCGACCGAGAAATTGGCTGGCCTCCCCGTTCCCCCCGTGGGGCTGCGGGGAGGAGGGGAGCTCCGGCCGTCTGTCCCACCGCCGACGGGCTGAGGGAAAGCGGAATCCCCTTCTCTCTCCCCCCACCTTCCCCTCCCCGTCTCTTTTGTCCACCGCAGGGAGAGACCTTCCTTCTCCTAAACCCTTCCCTGGAGGGCAGAGGGATCCCCCTGCCCTCACCGCCCTTCAGGCCGGGCTCCCCTGCCCTTTGCTCCCGGTCTCCGCGGTGAGTCAGAGCCTCGCAGGTGGGGACAGGAGCGGGGGACAGAAGCTGGCTCCTACCTGGAAGGGGAAGAGTGGTCGTTTTCCCTCCCTTTCCCACTTGGTTTCTCCCCGCAGGTGGTGGGGCTGGAGCAGGGTGAAGTCCTCCTGCGAGCCCTTCGGCCTGTCAAACTCTCGCCATGGCTGGCGGCGGGCTGGGGACCTCGCTCCTGCTGATGGCCGGCATCGTGGCAGCGGTGGGGCTGGGCAGGAGATTGACCCGCCGCCGCCTGCGCTCCCGCCCGCTCCTTTGCACTTTCCTTCTGGAGATGTTGAGCACCTTCCAGATTTGCGCCTGCACCAACGAGCTCTGCCTGCTGGGCAACACGGAGCCCAAGCCGCACACCGGCCTGACCCTCACCTACGGCTTCACCGTCCTGCACGGCCTGACTCTGCCCGGCAGCACATGTAACCCCTGCGGCACCCTGCAGCCCATGTGGGGCGGTGGGACCTCGGTCAAAATGGGGGGACTCAAGATCGGGGCGCAGTTTGCGGCGGCGGTGCTTGCCAGGGTGTTTATGCACTTTCTCTGGAGCCTGGAGATGGCAGAGCCACATTTCGGAGCGCTCTTGCAGGGCTGCAGCAACCCCATGCAGACTACAGCGATGCAGGCGTTCTGCATAGAACTGCTCTTTTCTGTCGTTTTCCAGCTGACCGTCCTGCGAATGGAAACTATTAATCCCAAATACAAAGTCCACTTGATGGCTCTTCTCATCACCATGCTCGTCTATGCAGGTCAGTCTTTTCTCTGTTCCTACAATAAAATTGTAACACGGGTTTTTTTTTTTATTATTTTCTTTAATGTGTTTATTAATTAATTTCTTTAATGCAAAATTATTTTTCTCAGATCCCAAAAAATGCATCAAGGAAAGCCTTTGGTCCTGTGTATACATTTGGAGTTTATGTAAAGTTTGCCTGGTTAGATTCCAGGCAGGTGTGGGGTTAAGAATTGAAACGGGTTAGGAATTTAAAACAATGTCACACCTACAAGTAAATAGGGTTAAGAGTTTCACTGAACACTGTTCAAATACCTAAGGGAAGGATCGTTTTCTAATCCGACTTTCTATAGCATGAGAGATTTCATACAGTGTGCTCTGATTTGTAAAGTGGCATTGCGAGAGCACAGGACTGTCTGTATCAGGAAAAAATGCTGATTGTGCAACAGCGGGGTACGGACGGGTAATACGGAAGTTTGGCATTTAAATAATGCATAATTCATATCAGTGCAGTTTCTTCAGCTGCGTTAAATCCTTAAACCAGAAACAGGTATGGTGATTTGTAGAATGCACGCAGAAACGATAAAAAAATACCTTGTGACACCAAATGTGAAAAAAATTAGGTGCTTAATCATGGCATTTACAAGAGTCTCCTCTCTCTGTGCTGCCTTGTGTGTGTGTTTGTCCTTGTCTGATTGTCACCTCGTGCTTCCCTGAGCTGGGACACTTGTCACCTGCACAGCCTCTCTGGGCCAGCAGGAAGGAAGAAGGGAGAGGAGTCTGAACTTCTTTCTGTTGGCTCTTGATGCTGCCTGTTGTCCCCAGTGAAGTGCCAGAGTTATGTCACTTGTCACTTGAGGACTGCCCTGCAAGGAGTGGGTTGTATTGGGAAGGAGAATCCATCATTTGGGATACGGGGAGGTGAGAGAGGAATGGTTACGGAGCTCCTTGCTTGTGTTCCAGCTCCCACCACAGAGACAGTCATCCAGGAAATGATCAAAGCCATTTATGAGAGAGGGAGATCACTCTCTTATCCATAAACATCTGGAATGTCATTGATCTCTTCTCCAAAATGTTTAACTGTATCATGCTATTTAACATAATAGCATGTAGCAGAATAAACTACAGTCAAATTTCCAGATGTGTTGATGAAAAAAACCTTTTCTCATTATGTTTAGCTGAAATTAGCTAACACCTGAAAGATTAAAAGAAGTCCACGGAGACTTTTGAGAATTAAATTAGCTATTTGAACTACTTTCTAAAATTAATTTTTGAAGGCAGAGTCAAAGTGTGAGTCCACTTTAGCACATTAAATATATTTCTAAATTGCTCAGTGAAAGTATAACCAGAGGTTATCCTGCCTCTTCTGCAAGCATAGGAAGCTGGATTCCCAACATTCCTTTCCTGCTTAGCAAACCATCATACAAAATAATACGTGTCACGTTCCCTTTCTCTTCACTAGTTTATGCAAAGAATTCATGCCCAGTGTTGTTGGCCAGGCCAGATTTGTATCTTTTTCTAGCAGGAGAAGCTAGAAAAAAACAGAAGCTGCCTGTGGACCAAGTCCCCTTCCTTGTCATAAACATGGACTCGTTAGGACTGTCCAGTGCAATCAATCTCCATGGACTTCCAGGAACCATCAGAGCCACTTGTGGCCAGGCCTCTTTCACCTGCACAGTTTGTCCTGGGTTGGGTGCAGAACACCCTGTGCTACCTGGACAATTTTATTTCCGTTTCTTTTAATCTAGAATCATGTAAAAATTTTTTTTTTTTTTTCTGGGGAGCATATCCTGAACTTAGTTTTATCCCCTACTGAGTGGAAAATCCAATTCTTTCTCGTTCACTCAGCTCCAAGCTTCCTAAGGTTTGTACTCTTTGCTGGACACTCAATTTAAAAAAAAAAAACCAAAGAAGTAAGCAGTCTTCCCCCTGCTGTAGTCACCAGCTGTGTTTATTGAGCTCTGTGAAGGTGTGGATTGAAGCCTCCTGCAGTAGAGGAGGGGGAAAACCCCAGGATTCCTCTCACTGAGCTACTATTCAAGCCTGGAAACACGGTACCCCATTTAATTTATTTCTATGATGAAATAACAGACCTGCATTGTAACAGATCCCTTTTTCAGTGGACACTTTGGAGGTTCTCAGACCTCCACTCACATTTACACACAAGTGTTCCTGGGGATATCCTCCATTTTCCTGCCCACTCCATTTTGAGGACCCCCTTCCCACAGCCGCTCAGCACATCCAAAGGGCTAGGCAGCCAGCACAAATTTAGGCAAAACTGGTAGCATTCTTCCTTTTCCCTACAAAAATAGCAAAGTAGTGTAGAATATTGAATGAATAATGATTTTTCAAACTTCTATTTGACAGGAACTCAGAAAGGTGTGTTACATAGATTAGATACTAGAAAGAAATTCTTTGCTGTGAGGGTGGTGAGACACTGAACCAGGTTGCCCAGAGAAGCTGTGGCTGCCCCATCCCNNAAGGCCAGGCTGGATGGGGCTTTGAGCAACGTGGTCTGGTGGGAGGTGTCCCTGTCTATGGCACAGGAGTTGGAACTCGATGATCTTTAAGGTCCCTTCCAACTCAACCCCATCCTATGACTTACATGATCAAATTCATAGTAATGATTTCACTTCACGCTCCGGTTTAAAAAACCAAATCAATTGTGCCTTCAGGATCCAGGTTTATCACAGTTTTGAATGATCCAGAAATCTTAGAAAATATATCTCATACATAGTGTGTCATATTTTGTTCCATGAATTATGTTCTGCTATGAATTTGAAAGCTGTATCCTGTAAGAGGAATGATTGATGCCTAAAAAGGGACTGTAAGAAGGAATAGCAACTATTCCAGTTTGGTTTGGGTGAAATTTTGAAGGATAGCCATATCCCTGTGGTTTACACCTGTCAAAATGTATTGATACACATAGAAAAAACATTAAATTGTTATTTTTATGGTTGAATAAGTGTAGTTGTTAGAAGAGATAAATGTTGATAGGTCATTGTTGTGTCTACCTCATAAAAAGCACTTAGACATGCCAGGCAATTTACTCCAACAAATAACATCAGATTCTACAGTATTTTCAAAGTTACAAGATGTTCCTTTAGTTTTTCTTCTACTTTTTCATAGTTAGAAATACTTGAATTTTTTTTTAGCATTTAGTCAAATAGATAAAATTTTTGTAAGTGTACACTGTACACAAAAGCTCCTACTGCATTCACTCTGTTTCTTCTACTAAGTAGAAGGAGAAAAGGGAAGATCATGTCTTTGCCTATTAAGGGAATGATTCAGAAGCTGAGGATGCAGATTATAGACACTTTGGTAAAGAATATTTTTGGATATTTCCTTTTGGATAAGATTTAATTAGGGGAAGAAAATACAGCTTTTGAGGGCTTTTTCATTTACAGGCAATATTGCAGTGAAGTCAGAATTGCATGAAATTGGTTAGAAGTTTCAGAACCTCACGTAGCAAGGTAAAAATGATATATTTTTAATTCTAAGGTTGTTCTTAACTTTGTTTTTGCTTTTAGTAATTTCATTACCTCATCTTTTTAAGTTTTTGTGTGTCCAACAGCAAAGATGTTACACTTTTGCCATGAAATCACTTCTCTTCTCTGGTAGACAGACTGAAATGTTTAATAAATATTTTTAAATAAGATTACGCTAGTGGCCCTGGCCTGTGGCTGACATTCCAGTAGCTATTAGTAATGAATATTCAAGAAATATTGCAATTAAAACTGTAACATTTAATATTTAGAGACAGCAACTGCTTCCTGAGAGTGAAATCCTGCTCTTGAATGTGTGTTTGTGGATATAAAAGCAGAAGCAGTGAATTTATAAATAGATTAAAGCAAAGTATATTATTGTGGATGGCCTTCCTGGCAACAGCAGGAGTTGTTGATGTGTCCGTGGGCAGAGTAACAGCCTACACAGTAAATCTGAGTTGCTGTTGAAAACAAGAGTAAAACCACAGCAAACCAAGTAGGTCAACGAAGACTAAAACCTTCCTGAACTGTAATAACGGTAAAAGAAATAATGAGTATAATAATTGACTAAAAATTTCAGTAAATGATTGCATGCCCATAACGAGTGAGGATTCCAGCAGCATAGTATTTGCACGAAGCATAGGTTCAAAGCTCATGCTAAATTATTTGGGAAACATCAAGAATAAGCTTTAAGAAACTAAATAGACACACAATATAGTATTTTATGGGAACAGATTAATAGGAAAAAGAGATATGGGGTGGGTAGGACCTGATAGTACAGAAATACAGGTATTTTTACTTGGAGTAATGCTTTTCCTGAAGGATTGCAATGAGAGGAACAACTTCTATCAGAATTAAAAACATTCACCTCCATGTTTATCTGCAGCATAATTACAGTTTAGTCCCCACAATGTAATATGTTTGGATCTAGTTATTTAGAAAATATTTAGGCAACTTGATCCACATCTGCAGTCAGAGGCAAGGAAAGGTGCTTGGCTGCTTTCAGCTTCCTTTTTGAAGAGAGAGGAGTAGGGTTTGCTTTTATTTTCTTGATATAACACATAGAATGACTGTGAAGGCTTCTTCCACAGTTACTACCAGAGGATAATCTTAGTGTTCTAGAAATTGATATGATAATACTAGTGTTTTATTAAGAAAGCACAGAGGTTAATTTACCAAGAATAGCACTTGACAGGTTTTTTCCATTATCTTGCATAAGTGTTTCATGCAACACGAGGATGTAAGGGAAGCCCAGTATTTATTTCCTAATATTTGTGTAATTTCTGTCTCTTCTAAAGTGTGGCACATAAAGCAGCTCACTGCTTTATCAACGGAAGCATTCAACGTTGGCCAGACCCATCTCTTTAAAGAATATTTGCTAGAAAAAGATAAAGGAAGTTACAGCCTGCACTTGAGATATTTGAAAGCATTTTAGAAAACAGTTAAACTGCTAAACATATCATCAGGTAAATAACTTCAAAAGAGTTCATCTGTTCAAACTATTTCTCCCAATTAATTTTATTGCTTTCTTGTAGTATTGTGTAGGTGCATTTAAAATAAACATTAAGAAAGATGGTTTGATTTCATATTGTTTACATTTTATTGCAGGTGGAAATCTGACGGGAGCAATATTTAACCCAGCGTTGGCTTTTTCATTACACCCAAATTGTTTCTATGACAAATTTGGGAGTTATTCACTAGTATATTGGATAGCACCATCCTTAGGTAAGTTCTTAATATTTTAAGTATTTGAGAAAGTCACACAGTTCAAAAAAATTGGCTGTTCATTATTTGACAGCCTGTTCTTTTTTTATTTTAAATAAAATCTAGAAAATAGTCAATTACAATTTACGCATAGGAGTCATTAAGAATCAGTTTTTTGTGTTGCAAATGTAAGCTCCATATTTTAAACTTGTTTAATGCTCTGTGTAGAGCACCTGTAACACTCTGTTTTGTGCATCAAGCACCTGAGTTTTAAACAACAGTTTTATTCCACAAAACAATATCTATTGTTTTGATCAGGAAACAACCTTATTAGGTTATATTCTTGTTTAGTTTAATGTCATGTTCAGACTCCGAGTACTTTTGGGACACTTTGAGCAAGGTAACTTTCCTCCCAAAGAACCACAGCAGCTCAATGCTAAATGGAAGAGGTTAGTGTTTAGGTTAAGGTTAACTAGTTAGTTATAAACCAACAGCTGTTTACTCTGGAGCGTGATCCTTTCAAAGCTGCCTATTGTTTGGGATTTCAAGCCTTGGTCCTAAAATCCTGCCTGTTTGAGGTAGGCTGTGTATTCTCACCCTGACCAAAGGCCCACTTGTAGATTCCAGCAGAATATTAAAAACAAGGAGAAGCTTCCTGAAAATAAATTCTGGCCTCATTAAGTTCAAAAAGAGAAACATACATACTGGTTAGTATGCAGTTTCTGTCTCGCTTTCACTGAATTTCACTGAATTTTTAAACAGTATGCAATATTTGTGACAGTATGCAAGGGCATGGGGATGATAAATTAAGAAAACTGCCCAAGTGCTTAAATACAAATTAGGACAAATGCTGAAAATACACTTTATCAATTATTCCTACTGTAATACCAACTCTCTGCTTAGTGTCTAATCTTTGCAGTTCCCCTTCTGTGGTTTTCCACCCATCACTGTTGGAAACAAGCTGTTCTTAGTGTAAGAATCAGGAATATTGGTAACTGGGTTTTTTCGAAACTTAAATTATGGTTTTAATTTGGAAGCTATTGATTTTAACTTCTAGTTGTGTGCAGGTGAAAATGCACCATGTTGCTTGTTTACAGTCAGTCCCTGCAAATCTTGAGCGAACTGCTTAGAGGGTATATAAAGCAGCAGCCTGTTAATCCAGAGTTCTTTCATGGCCATTAATCCTATTAGAAGGTACAGCAGCGTGTGAAACACACACAGAAAACATCTGAAAGAGCTTCAGTTCTAATAAATATCTTCTTTTTCTTGGTTTGAGTTGCTTTCTGTGCTTGTTCAGCTTGCACTGACTCTTGGTCAAAAAGAGAAAAACAATGTTTAGTTTGACTAACACTCACTTTAGTACAATTTTCATAGATTCATAGAGTGGTTTGGGTTGGAAGGACCTTAAAAACCACCTAGTTCCAACCCCCTGCCATGGGCAGGGACACCTCCCACCAGACCACGTTGCTCAAAGCCCCATCCAACCTGGCCTTAAACCTCTCCAGGGATGGGGCAACCACAGCTTCTCCTGGCAACCTGTTCCAGTGTCTCACCACCCTTACAGGAAAGAATTTCTTCCTAATATCTAATCTAAATCTCCCCTCTTTCACTTTAAAACCATTCCCCCTCATCCTGTGGCTCCCCTCCCTGATCAAGAGCCCCTCCCCAGCTTTCCTGGAACCCTTCAGACACTGGAAGGGGCTTGAAGGTCTCCCTGGAGCCTTCTCTTCTGCAGGCTGAACAACCCCCAATTCTCTCAGCCTGTCCTCACCGCAGAGGGGATCCAGCACTTGGAGCATCCTTGTGGCCTCCTCTGGTTCCAACAGGTCTATGTCCTTCTGATGTTGGAGACTCCAAAGCTGGACATTTTGTTAAATTAGATACCCCACCAGGATGACTGAACAATAGAGTGAGCTCGATAAAAGCCCTTGGACTCTTCCAGTTAGTAGCTAATGAAATGTCTTAGGCAAAGCTGAGGAGCATCACCTGGGTCCTCATAGAACACAGGATATTTCTCAGAATTCAGGTGTAGCTTTCTGGTGGATTAACTGATTTCGATCTGATGACCATTTTGAGATTTGCCAGGTTGTAAGCACTCAAGATTTAATATTTTGGCAAGTGATCTAAAGCAGGAGGCCCTCTGAAAAACTGTGTTCTACTTACTTAGCAAGATGCATCCTGCAGAACTGCATTGCAGAAAGCCTTTGGATGATTTCAGCTTGAGTAAAATGAGGAATTATTTAGAATGCAGGTGGGGATTAATGTTGCATTTCTATGAAAATTCATAAAGAGCAGTTTATTGTTAGTTAATATACAGAAATTACATACAGAATACGCTGTGTCTTAATTTGTGAGAGAAAGAAGGTTGTAAAGATATGAATACTCAGGATGCATCACTTGTTGTGCAATGTCTCCTGCAGGCAAACGTTTTATTACAGATCTCAGGTCTGTGGATCACCTGAAGGGCTGAGTAGTTGTTACATTTGTAATATCTCATTACAAAACAAGAGAGCTTCATATAGACCTTATTTTATAAACCCAGAGCTGTAAACAAATGAAAGGGGTCTGAGGTGGAAGTATAGAGGAGCTAGTTACATTTGAAAACTGAACTGATGAATCCAGGAGCACAGATCTACAATTCTAACATGAAAGGAAAAATTTCTGACACTTTTTGAAAATAAGAAAGCAGTAGGAATACATTTTTTTTCCATAATTTGAGCAAATGGTTAGGCATCCAGGAAAATACCTGTTACGATGATAATGAAATTACTGTGAAAAGAACCTATGAGCAAAATCCTCAAAGTAGATGATGAGGGAAGGGATATTTTAAATTTAGTCGTAAAAATTATTTTCGGAATCCATGTGTCAGCAGAAATAGTTTCAGACTTCCTAGAAACTGGCAGAATCAGAGTGATAACGTTAATTTGATGTCTCCAGCTTCTCAACATCTGACATGGTTAAATTATTTTGTTATTATTTTGGGGAAGCCTGTTAGGGTTTTTTTTTTTTGTGATTTGGCTTAATAACTACCACATGCAGAACCACAGAACTAGCGTCCCCAGGAAAGTTCCAATTGCCTGTGCAAAGTGTGATACGATCTCATTTATGGGCACAGCAAATACCTGTGAGGACAAGGAGACTGAGATCATCCCCTATAGAAGATACTCGGATTTAGCCATAAGCCAGTTTTTAACCATCAACTTTAAAGCAGTTTTCTTAGAAAGGACACTCAGAACAAGAGGAAGATCAATTATCATCACCCCCACAAGAGGAGGGGGAAGGGGAAATTTTCGGATCAACAAATCTACCGGTGGCTTATGGTCTTTCACGAAAATAATCTTGGAGCTGTAGTTAAGAACTCATTTTTCAATAAGCTTCCACTGACGTTTTGGTGCAGGTGATTGTCCAATAGGGTTAAACCAGCTAAATTCCTGCAGGAAATGGAGATGCCACGAGTGTTTAGGCATAGACAGGCCTAGATTCTGCGCTGCGAACACAGGAGCAGCAAGTAGCCGAGGAACAAAGATAGTTTCTGTTTCCCTGCCAGAGGAATTCCTGTTAGTTGTCCAGGCATGATTACACCATTAGGAATGATGGGGACTGAGCTAATGCTGCTTTTTGAGTACTGGAGGGTTGGCAACTATGAATGGAAGAGTTGGTGACAAGATGCTGGACGTGAGGGCAATAAAGTGGGATGCTTCTTCCTAGATAAGTACCAGCTTAGCGTCCTGCTAGGTTCCTAATGCTACAAAATCAGAATCAATGCCCACTTCTTTAGATCAGTTTTACAAGAAAGACTAATATTGTTCTTTAGAAAAAGATGTTTTTTCACCATCAGGATAGAGAATACGTGCCAAAAAAGTCACTTAGCAGTAGATTTAAGTGGAGGAGGTAAGCAAGGGAGAAGGCTACAGGTGAAACTTCCACCTTTCTGCTCAGAGAAGATATCCAGAGGTTTCATAGAATTCATAGAATTGTCTAGGTTGAAAGGGACCTTTAAGATCATCTAGTCCAACCATCAACCTAATTCTGATTAAAAAACCAAAAATCACTCAACCCTGTCTCTAAGCACTGCGTCAGCCCGTCTTTTCAATACCTCCAGTGATGGTGCCTCAACCATCCCTGGGCATCTTCCCTGGGCATCCCATTCCAAGGCTTAATAACCCTTTCTGTGTAAAAATTTTTCCTAATATCCATCCTGAGCCTCCCCTGGTGCAACTTGAGGCCATTTTGTCTTGTCCTATCGCCTGTGACTTGGGAGAAGAGACTGACCCCCTCTGGCTACACTCTCCTTTCAGGGAGTTGGAGAGAGCAAGAAGGTTTCCCCTCAGCCTCATTTTCTCCAGCCTGAACACCCCCAGCTCCCTCAGCTGCTCCTCAGTGTATCAAAGGTCTTCCTAAAGTCCAGGTAAACGTCCAGGTTTCCATCAAGGTCAGTATCAGTACACTTAAGCTCAGCAAAGAAACAAGAATTTCAAGTCCACGTGCAGTGAAGTGATCAGCATCTCAGGGACTTGGTAGGAGAGGAGGGTGTCAACAACTAGGACAAGTCTCCACCTCCCAGATCCTGGTCCTCTGACATGATGTCAGCTATGCAGACATCATTTGAGAGAGCAAAACTCTTCTGCAGTGAGCGAACACAATCCAGAGAGTTCCTAGAAAACTGCCTCTGATCAAGTCTAATTCAAATACTGAAGGGCCAGCAAGTGGAAATCCTGTACTTGTCCTGCTCACCAACAGGGAAGAACTGGTGGTGAACATTGCCACTTGGGTTGTAGTCCTGGCAGGAGTTCAGGGTCCAGAGGAAGGCTGGGAAGGTAAATAGCAGAGCTCTTTGGACTTTGGACTTCAGGAGAATGGAATTCTGCTTATTTAGGAATTGCTAGGTCAGTAGTGACTCCCTCAAAAGTCCCATATAGCAGAAATGTCCTATGGAAAGGTGATTTTTCAGTAAAGCTTATGAGAACTCAGTAACGTGTTTTGATGGATGAGGAAACTCCCAGATTTACTGTTCTCATTGGCAGACAAGGTGGGAAGTTCAGAGTGAACTCCAGGAAAGCCTTTGGGAGAAGGGTGCAGCAACAGTGGAACAAGTTACCTGGTGAAGAGCTGCAGTCCCCATCTGTGGAGGGTTTTTTGGGACGCTGATCTAGCAGAGGCAACAGTTCTGCACTGAGTGGGAGATTAGACTAGAGAGAATCCCTTCCAATAAGCAATTTCTCTCATCTAAAAAGCTTCATGAAATACAAGCTTTGGGTGAGAAACATCAACCAGAGTCCACTTCATTTTTTGAAAATTTTTTTCCAGGAGGAAAAAAAAAAAGATCTCAATCACCTATATTTAGGTGCCCTTCTTTAGACTTGGATGATCCTTATGGGTGCTATCCAAGTTGAGATATTCTGTGATTCTCATGAATAACCTACAATCTCTAACTTGACCATTTTTCAGCTTCAACTTAAACTAGAATGATCCTTGAAAAAAAACCAAACAACAAAGCAGAACTAAAACATTAAATACACAAAGAAAAACAAGATTATTAACTCATAGGGATCACTTGCATCATCTGTTGAAGCTTTCTTTGTGAAATAGATGGTGTTCAATGGTGCCCAGTGACAGGACAAGAGGAAATGGGCACAAAAAGGAACATAAGAAGTTCCACCTAAACATGAGGAGGAACTTCTTCACTTTGAGGGTGGCAGAGCCGTGGAACAGGCTGGCCAGGCCCTGGAGTCTCCTTCTCTGGAGACATTCAAACCCCACCTGGACATGTTCCTTCCTGTGCAACCTGCTCTGGGTGGACCTGCTCTGCCAGGGGGGTTGGACTAGATGATCTCCAGAGGTCCCTTCCAACCCCATATCGTTCTGTGATTCTGTGTTTGCAAAAATACTGACCCCCCTCTTAGCCCTTTCAACAGAAAATTTTTCTGCATTCCCCGCTGTTTTACACGTTAGACACTCAAATACTTGGACACGGTGTTTATTTTCAATACCAGTGCTCTGTCTTTCTCAAATATATTTAAACAAAGGTCTTTTCTTTAATTTCTCTTTTCAGGTACAATACTTGTGGCTTTTGTATGGGATGAAATCCTTCCTCGGCTATCCTGAGACCGAGGATTTTTTCTGAAATCGAGCAGTACTACGTTAAAATACTTCCAACAGCTGCAGACACGAAGCTTTCAGAAAATTGACACTGAATTCCATGTCACCTTTCAGTTGTATTTTCAGATAATTGTGTTTGAAATACTTGACTTAGAACATTGTCTTTGAATACTTGTTTTGTAATGGCGTCTCGGGATTTTTGAGAATATTTACCAACGTTTTCAGTTAAGCCAGATTGAATGTGAAGGACTTTTAGAACCTTGAAACTTTTGTCACTTTAGCCTTAAGTGCCATTCGCTGACCTTGATTCCAACAGGATGCAAAACTCGTTGCAGAGAGAACACCCCATCCTTGCAAGGTTTGAGTTCGTTGGATTTCTTCCCACAGAAGGCACCTGCATAAAAAGGAGGTGAAGATTTCATTCCTCTAGTGACCTCATCGTGTTCCTATTTGTGATTTACGTATCTCAGAGAGGATGAAAGGCTCCGCGAGTCCCTAGAAGAGGCTCCACAGCTCTATTCCAGAGGGATAATTACACCGTAATTAAAAGTCTGTAGGACCAGCATTGTTTGAATAATAACCAAGTGCAGGTAAGTAACCCCTGGCTTCCTTTTGGGAAGGTTCTGCCCCATCCTGTTCCACTACTTATCTTGGTTGGAAAGATAAATCCTGTAGACACACATAAAAGGGCATTTTAGGCAAAAAAAAATAAAAAAAAAAAATCTGAGATTACTTTTGCCTCTACACAGAGTAAAATAGACACAGTATATAGGGAGGAATCATGTGGAATTGCATTTGTCCTTGATTTTATGTAACTCTTATCGGATATTTTTCTTGAAATAAATGAATTTGTAATATAGGAGAATAAATAAAAAAGCAAAAATCGTGGGAAAGCTCCGTAACCAAAGTGGCACCAACGTGTCCTTCAGAGCCTCAGCTGAGGACACCACTGATAGGGACCATCCTCTGAAGTTCCCTTTCTACCATAAGGTTTCTTCTTCTGGATGCGTCTTCATTTCTATGTAGAAATAGATTTTCCAAATTTAAGACTAAATTCAGAGTTTTGTTCTACAGTTACTATTTTGAAAGGAGAGATAATGAGTTCTTTGGAGATCCCAGTAGCGGGTCCCTCAATTCATTTCCCAGGTCTCCCCACAGACCATAATCTCCAAGGAATGGAGGGAATCAGACAAGGTTGCAGTTCTTTTTTCCACAGTAAAATTACAAACCAAGTCTTAAACAGCTACTCTTGTCAGCAGTCTTTTTTGCAAAAGTTTGGGAAGTAAATATTTTCATGTAATTTCTTACTTGTTGCAATAAAATCTTTTCTTGGTTTAATTTTACGAGATTATATTGCAAAATGAAATCAACTGTTTGAACATGCTTTTTATGCAAGAGTCTTAATCCATGACCCTGTATTCAGTCCTTAAAATAAAAATTTAAAAAAAAAGCTTCTAATACACCGAAGAGAGCAGTTGTGCTGGAGGAATACCTTTATAAAGGGGGGGTTTTGTCCTGGGACTTTGCCTTTATGGGTGTACTCAAGTTTTTAGCCTCCTTTCTTTCAGAAGTAAGCCCGATTTGCATGTCTTCTTTGAGCCCATGAGGCCCACAGCATAAAGGTCTCAAAAATAAATCTAAAAAACCATAAAAACAGGCTGCCAGAAAAAAGGGAAAATAGATACAAAGCTGCAGGCAGCCAAGGTTTCTTGGATTCTGTGTCATTTTTCTACGCCTGCAAAAGCAAAGTCCATGAACGAAAGAGGTCAGATCTGACTTCTGTTTGGCTGCATTGTTGATTTTGTCATAATGTAGAGTTTAAAAAAAACAATAATGGTATAAATTTGGGTGATTAACAAGTTGTTGCTCTATTTATAGCCAGTAGAATATAAAATAAAACTCACTAAGAAATAGACAAGTCTTAAATGGATTAAATGAAGGCAAAACAAAAAAAAACAAAAAAAAAAAAAACAAAAAAAACCCAGAATAAAAATTAAAGTAAGTTACAAACTAAAGAATTTAACTATTTTTGGAATTTAGAATTCCAACCTTAACCCTAATTTCAAATTCCCTAATCCTTGGAACTTAGAATTTACTATTATTTTGTAGTACAGACAAAAATTAACATTTTATTCAAAGTAATAAATGCTTATGTTCCCAGAACACTTACCCAACGCTTAAATACAAAGTTTTATTGAAAATAAAAACTTGTGGATCCACACAAGATGCTTCTCCACGCTGACCATCTGCCAGGACATAAAACGGGTAGTCTGCAGTTTGATATGAAAAACAGTAACTCCAATAACTAAGATTTCTACCACCACCACCCCCAAAACCAAACCTGTCTGGTTTCATGACGAATGGTGACTTCATATTGCATGAACCTTCTTTCCTCATGTACGGCGGCGCTGAACTTTTATCTGTCCCAAAATGTCACCCTGTGAAGGTTCTCCAAATCCCAGCACAAAAAAGAAGGCATCGCTCTGTGCCCTCCTTTGTTCTCTCTATCCCTAACAAAAACCTTACATAGAATCATACAAGGGTTTGGGTTGGAAGGGACCTTAAAGATCATCCAGTTCCAACCCCCTGCCACGGGCAGGGACACCTCCCACCAGACCAGGTTGCTCAAAGCCCAATCCAACCTGGTCTTGAAGACCTCCAGGGATGGGGCAGCCACAGCTTCTCTGGGCAACTTGTTCCAGTGCCTCACCACCCTCACAGGAAAGAATTTCTTCCTGAGATCTCATCTAAATCTCCCCTCTTTCAGTTTAAAACCATTTCCCCATATCTTATTGCTTGACTCCCCAATCAAGAGTCCCTGTCCATCTCTCCTGTAGCCCCATTTAGGGACTGGAAGGGGCTCTAAGATCTCCCTGGAGCCTCACTTCCCCAACCCCCCCAACTCTCTCAGCCTGTCCTCACATCAGAGGGGCTCCAGCCCTCCCAGCATCATTATGGATGGTCGCACCCAAACTTGAGAACATTGAGAACGAGCTCATAGATACACATATCTCTGGAGGGGTTCAAGGCCAGGCTGGATGGGGCTTTGAGCAACCTGGTCTGGTGGGAGGTGTCCCTGCCCATGGCAGGGGGTTGGAACTGGGTAATCTTTAAGATGCCTTCCAATTCTAACCATTCTATGATTCTATGATATGTAAATAAAGGGGTTGTAAAGATATTCTCACAGAATGTCTCATTGTGTAACATACCAAATACCTGATTTATTCAGCAACATCAATAGTTCACACCACTAGTAACTCATCACTAATTTGACTGGCATTCCTAATGAATACTCCACAAAGGGTGGTTACAATTTTCACATAACTTGAATCCAAACTGTGTCCCAAGATGGTAAGCAAGGGTAGGACCACTCCATAAATAGATTTCAAGAGTGTAGGGGCTGGCAAAGGAAACTTCATACGGAATCATAGAATTGTTAAGAGTTGGAAGTGACCTTAAAGATCATTAAGTTCCAACTCCTGACACCTCCCACCAGACCAGGCTGCTCAAAGCTCACTCCAACCTGGTCTTGAACACCTCCAGGGATGGGACATCCTCAGCTTCTCTGGGAAACCTGGGCCAGTGTCTCGTCACCCTCACAGGAAAGACTTTTCTTTCTGGTATCTAATCTAAATCTCCCCTCTTCCAACTTAAAACCATTACCCATTGTCCTGTCACTCTACTTCCTGACAAAGAAGTCAAGATACCAACGTAATGATATTGAAAATAAATTCACAAGTCAACTTCAGATCAAATGAAAAATGGAGAAGAAAGTTTACTACCAGAACTTCATCTGAATATTGGGGGGAAAAAAACAAACCAAACTTGAATTTACTGACCTCAACCCATGGCAAAATCACCACCAGAGAAATAAAATGGTAAATGCTCCAACAGGACGAAGCTTTGGACATTCCAAAACTGGGTCCCTACCTTTGGGATGTGCCAGACTAATTCTATCTTAAGGGCCTACTCTGAAAACATTCTGTCTTTTTATCCTCACACTTAGGGAAAGAATGAAAATGGCTTCACAGGACTTATTTTTTGTGATAGAAGAGAGTGTTAAAACCCAAACGAGGTCAGCTCGGTGAAGGAAAGGACAGAGAACTGCTACACGGAGTCGATTGGGTGATAAAAAAAAATAATAAATCACCAAACCAAAAAAAAAACCAACTTAGTTTATTTAACAATGTTGTTAATGTTTCATACAAAGACACCAAACAATTCTCTTTCTTCCAGGACTTGGCGGCTGCGTTCCATCTGCTCTGCCACCCAACCCTGGAGTGAAAGGGACAGCACTGACCGGGTAAAGCCAGTTAACTCTGAGGGGCTTTAAATTTAGCTTCGCTTTTAATCCTTGGCCGACCCGATTTGTAACGTTTTCTCTTTCCATTATACTCCAGCGACACAACGAACAGGTACAAAAATATGAAAAATTCTAGGACCATCTAAAATTCTCTCCTAATTACAGCTTTATTTCTCAAGTCCCAGAATTCCTACAAAGGCTTCTTTGAAATGACCCCTGATTAGCCCCATTCAAGTGTTCGATGGAAGAGGTTTTATTGGTTCTTTTTGTTTGTGGGTTGTTTTTTTGTTTGTTTGTTTGTTTAAATAACCCCATAGTGGTCAGAAACGTCAAACCCTGTTTTAAACATCTATAAAAGCATTTATGGACCTAGATGTCTAAGCTCAGGTCATTAAAAGAAAGGTTAAATCCCGATAGTCACCGCAGTGCCTTCAGTTTTACCAGCTTATTCTGCAAGTGCCACAAGAGGGATCTGAAAGACAGAAGACACCAAATTTACAGAACTGGCATGGAAAGAAAAGCTTGATTAGTCTTTACAGAGGACAGTAATCAACTGTGAACCCACTGATTTTTCTGGAGAGATGAGCATTTTTGCCTGTAAAAGCGTGGTTACTAAAGGTAAATTGAGGTCAGCTAAGGACAACGTGGCGATGACAACCTGCAGTTGTGCCCTGGAAGACCCCACCACACACAGACCACACCGGTTGCTTGGGAACAATTAACACAACCACGTGATGTGACAGACAAAAAAAAAAAAAGCCACTTGTGATGAGACCGGTGGAAATCAACTGGCAAATCTTCCAGGAGCTTCAGCAAACAACTGTCACATCTCGTTTGGGTTAATGAGCAGTAACATGCAACATGTTCCTGTGAATCATTTTTTGCATTTCAGGTTAAAAGTGCTGAGCTGCTCCACAGAGGACGGAGAAGAGGACAACGTCCTCCCTCTCCACCCCTATTTTCAGAGCCCAGAAGCAGGTCAGTCATTAGCAGGGTGATTAGCACAGATCAGCAAGAGCTGTTCTTGTCCCTTCAGTTCTTTATTGCTGCCGTACACCCTTCCTTTATGAGCTTACTTCAATTGCTGGTGGGTACTTCAAAAAAGGTCTATCACACTCAGGTCCCAAATTGCCACCTGGAGTGATGTCACCACAACACTTGACCCTGTACGACAGGGATCAGCTCCTCAGCTCCAAGCAGAGCAAGCAGAAGGACAGAAAGGCTCCCCATGCAGTCACCTCTAAATTAATTATTAATTAATCTCCCCCAGCCACCTGCCACAACGTGGAAGGCACAGACTTAAGCAGCAGGAGGAATTCCACTGAATTCCAAGACTACTTCTTACAGGGTTTTTCTACCAGCACATCCATGCTCCTTAGAGATCTGCTACCAGCCACTACCTCTCCTTAATCCTGCTCAAGTTGAAACCAGAACATCACATTTTAAATTATTTTTTTTTTTAAATCATAGATCAAAATAATCTTGGAGATGATCTTTATCAGAACTAAGGTTTCCATTCACTGAGAAGCGCTTTATCTACAGCTCAACAGTTTTCCCTAATTTTAAAATGTGCCCTTTATCAAATATGGGAACAGTCCAGAACAACCAGTATCTTGACATTTTTTATAACAGCTCCACTCTGTGCTGCAAAGTCTTTCCCAGGGTAGGAAGAGCAACTGAAGGAAAGTTTGAGCTCTTAAACCAAACAATAAACACTAATTCAGGACCAATGGCAGTGGTCAAGATCAGAAGTCTCAGAAAAACAAATTCAGAAACGAAGTAAAATAAGCAACGGAGGAGGAGGGCAGATGCCATCACCCCTTTGCAACAGCCCTTCTCTGTGATCCCTCATCAACTACTCACCCATTTCCATTGACTTTTTTTCAGTGTGTGACTGTCTTACTTCACAGGATCACAGAATGGTTCAGGTTGGAAGGGAACTTATCATCCAGTTCCAACCCCCTGCCCTGGACAGGGACACCTCCCACCAGACCACGTTGCTCAAAGCCCCAT
>BJBW01007793.1:0-45116 GCA_004320125.1 Scolopax mira
CTGGAACAGGTTGCCCAGGGAGGTGGTTGAGGCCCTGTCCCTGGAGACATTCAAGGGGAGGCTGGACGAGGCCCTGGGCAACCTGGTCTAGTTGGAGGTGTCCCTGTGACTGCAGGGGGGGCAGACTAGATGACCTCTGAAGGTCCCTTCCGGCCCATATGATTCTATGATTCTATGAATGAAGGATGAAAAAGCATAGATAGAAAAGATGATAAAAGAGTCTGGTCACATAGAAACAGGAGTGGGTCAGTGTACTTGTCCGACTCTGTACCTTATCACTCCAGTCTATCCTATTTTTTTATCAAATCATACTTCCAAATACAATCTCTCCAAACTGAGAGTGCGTGCGCTCTCAGTTCTGGCTGTGTATGTGTGGGTCCCAGTGCCCTTTGAGCTTGACTAGCCTGCCAGCACAATAATAGGTCTGACTACCAGCAACTAGAGAGGGACCACACACCTCAGGGTCCTGTAGGTGCAAGTGCAGCAATAGGGGGTGACCAGTGTCATCTCCTGTGTAGGCTGAATGTCTAAGACCAGGTACAGGAGGGACCCTTGTGCTGTGAGTTCACATGATCCACTAGCAGACTTCAATCCTGATTAGCTGGAGGGGGCTGTCAGTGCTTCTCATGCTTGTGGGAGTGCTTCGTGTCTGTGTGGGTACGGGGAAGGGCACTACCGTGTGGTCACTGGAATTTTAAGTTGTACAGCAGTAGTAAGAGCACACACTTGCACAGGTATATCTATGAAAAACCTTTATGCACACACACACACTATACACACACAAATGTATTTATATACACACAGATATATATTGCATTATACATATGTAATTATCATATAAAATATTAGTTATATGTCTCTATAAAAATGCCTTTTTAACAATATATAGTTAACATCCTGCTGTGGGTTAACCCCAGTGGGCAGTTTAGCGACCCACAGCTCACACTCTCCACTCCCACCGTGGGATGGGGCAGAGAATCAGAAAGGCAAAAGCAAGAAAACTCATGGATTGAGATAAAGACAGTTTAAAAGGTGAAGAAAAGCTGCAAAAGCAAAGACAAACAAAATAATAAGTTCATTCACAGCAGGCATGTACAGCCAAATCCTGGAAAGCAGGTCCTCAGTACGTGTGATGATTCCTTGAGAAGACGAGAATGTGTTCACCTCTTCCCCAACTCTTTCCCTGAGATTTTATGGCTGAGCATGGTGCTGTAAAGTATGGGATATCCCTTTGGTCAATCTGCGCCAGCTGTCCCAGCCTCTTGCCCACCACTAACCTACTCACTGGTGGGACAGTGTGAGAAACAGAGAAGGCCCTGATACTGTGCAATCACTGCTCAGCAATAGCTAAAACGTTGGTGTGTTATTAGTACTGTTTCAGCCCCAAATCCAAAACACAGCACCATCTGGGCTACTACGAAGGAAGTAACTCCACCCTAGCCAGACCCAGGGCACAGCATCTGCCACACTGTGCCAGTACAAAAGGCAATTATGAAACTTGCTTATTTAAACACAATTAATTCTCTTCAGACCACAAAAGGGGGAATGAAAAAAAAAAGTCAAGAACAGCAGTGACAGACCATTTCTTGATGATATGAAGCCGCAGCATTTAAAATAGTCTTTAGAGCTGAAGGGTATTCATAACATGAAATTTATAATTTCATGTATAAATAGTGAAAGTGAAGGCTTAACACTCCTCTGTTTTGTTGATGGTTGTGTCACTAGCTTCTCGTTATCAGAAAAGCCATACAGCCTATACCAGAATTTATCCAGTGTGTAGATTAATTTATCGCCAGTGTGTAGATAAAAAAATCCTGCACGTATCTGTTTATTATAACTGAAGCAGTGTCTGGCCCTTAGAAAAATACACCTCAAAAAGAAACTGGAAAATTATAACTTGGGGACTTTTTCCATGGAAGTCTTTCATCTGTACCATCTCCACAAATGTATTTATGTCCTAACTTATCCCTAGGTTTGGCCTCCAGGATGATTTTGCTGTGTGCAAAGGTTGTATATATTTGCTGAAGTGTAGTTATTGTAGATTTGGGAAAATGACAGCACACCAACAAATGTGTTTGCTCAAGCAAACCAAAAAGGCAAATTTTTCTATTCCATATCCTCCCTAGAATACCCTGAACGTTACCTCCAGGGCAAATTTGATCATTTTTAAAGTACTGGGAGGATGACTCCTCCTATGCTTTCTGTACAAGTTCTGCACAAGACAGGGGCCTCTGTTCATAAAGTTCTCAGAGACGGATGAATGTTAGACCTAATAGACCTGCATGGAGATAAGGCAACCTTATCTCTGTGCAGAGAGATATGCTAACGGATATGCCTCCCTCTTTCTGGGTAAATGCTTCCACAGAGAATATTGACAACGTGTAAGCATCCATTCCTGAGTATTTCTCTGTTCAGGTCCAAATTATCCAAACACGCTGCAAACCAACAAAATAAAATTGGAGATACCCTAGGCCTGTAACCACAATTCAACCCAGTTGCTATTTTCCTCACTTTAGTTCAGGTAGGAAGCCTGAATTTAACCCATTCAAAAGCGAGGATTACTTCTTTAAATTAAGTTCCTCATTTGTTCTTTTTTTTCTCATGTTTTCCTACATGCTCCTTAAGAGATATTACAGATAGTTAACCCTATATGTTAAGTTCAATGCAACCGATTTTGCATGTTATGTTCAAAGTTTGTTTACTGGGAGACAAAGTACACTTTATATAAAAGTAAACCAAATAATTTACTGCTACTACAACCAACATCTTGAGTCCAAGCATTATTAATCCAAATGTGTTTGCTATCAGAAAACAAAGAATAATAATGTGGTTTAATTCTGCTGTATGCTGTGGTGTATTGACTGGGGCTGTATGCCAGGTGCCCACCGAAACTGCGCTCTCTCTCTCTCTCCTCCTCAGCTGGACAGGGGAGAGAAAATATGATGAAAGACTTGCTGGTTGAGATAAATACAGGGAGAGATTTCTCAGCAATTACCATCATGAGCAAAGCAGACTTGAATTGGGGAAATAATTTAATTTATTACCAATTGAAATCAGCGTAGGATAATGAGAAAATAAAAACACCTTCACCCCACGCCTCCTTTCTTCCTGAACTTAACTAACTCCTGATTTCTCTGCGTCCCTCTCCTGAGAGGCACAGGGGCATGGCTAATGGAGGTTGCAGTCAGTTCATCACACGTTTTTTCTGCTACTCCTTCCTCCTCACACTCTTCCCCTACTCCAGCGTGGAGTGTCTCCCATGGAAGACACCCCTCCATGAATTTCTCCAACACGAGTCCTTCCCACAGGCTACAGTTCTTCCTGAACCGCTCCAGCGTGGGCCCCCCGTGGGGTCACAAGTCCTGCCAGCCAGCCTGCTCTAGTGTGTCGTACCGCGAGCTTCCCCCACACCTCGCGGAGGGCGACAGCGGCAGCGGTGAGTGCTGCGGCATTAGCCGGAGAGGGGGCTTCCCGGAGGCGGAGAAGCCGAAGGAGAGCGGAGAGACCCGAAACGGGTCGGGAATCTCGCGAGGGAGCCGCGAGGCTGACGTGCCTGGGGGCGGGCCGCGGCACATTTCAAAAGGGCCGCAGCCGGGGCAGGGGCAGAACGCGTGCTGGGCGCGCGGGAGTGCAAGGGCGGAAATATTAGCGCACAGGCGCGCGTGCGCAGAGCCTGAGGGAAGCAACCATCAGTCGTCGGTCCCCTCCTGGCGCCAGGCAAGAACCTGACCCCGACACCTGCAAAATGGCCCACAAGGAAGAATGTGGAAACTCAGACCGAGCTCCCACAAAACCACGTGTCTGTGCAGGTCTCCGGCTGCAGCAAATGCCTCAGCCTGGCATGTGCTCCCAAAGGAGCCAGAGACACCACCTGTGTGTGGTGTGATCAAATAAACTACCTGGTTAGGCAGGGGCTTGAACTGAAGGAAGAGGTGGATAGACTTAGAAGTATTAGAGACAGTGAAAGTGAAATAGATTGGTGGAGTCGTACCCTGAGGCACAGGCCGGGGCAGAGGCTCTACAAGATGGGGATGATCTCCCTTCTGCTTGTCACCAGGCAGAAGAGAGGGACTTAAGGGACAGTGGGGAATGGAGGCAGGTCCCTCCTCGGAGGGGCAAGCAAAACCCCAGAGCTGGCCAGTCGCTCCCCATGCCTTAGGACTTTAGCAATAAAAAAAAAAAAAAGGAAGGTAATTGTGGTGGGTGACTCCCTTCTATGGGGAACAGAAGGCCCCATTTGCAGACCAGATCCATCCCACAGAGAAGTCTACTGCCTCCCTGGGGCCAGGATTAAGGATATACAGGATGGCCCACAGTTTACTATCCATTACTGGTATTTCAATTAGGCAGCAATCAGGTAGCTACCAGTAGTCCAAGGGCCCTGAAGAAAGACTTTAGAGCCCTTGGACATCTGGTTAAGAGATCAGGAGCACAGATTGTGTTCTCCATCCCACCACTTGCAGGAATTGATGAGGGTATAAACAGGAAGAACCAGCAGATAAAGTCCTGGCTTCAAGGCTAGTTTAACCAGCAGAACTTTGGTGTATAGGACATCAAACCTGGTGGCAAAATCACAGCAGTTTTCTGTGGTGGGAAAAAAATCCCACACGACTGAAGTGTTTTACAAAGTAGAATCATGACAAAACAGAGATAGAAATTTAAATTACACATTTACAATTATTAAATAGCATTTATTTCCCTATGCAGTACAGGATACTGTGATTTTATTATTTAATTATTCTTATGTTTAAATTATCTAATAATATATAATTTATTAAAATATTCTGTATTTAAGTCTTTTATTTTTGTAAGTATAATTGTATTTGTTGCATGGCAGGCATCATGAGTTTAAATTTCTCCCTTGCTTATTGGCATGAAAAATCCATCCTTACAGCATTTTTTTTGAATTATCTTTGCTTGAGGCTGTGCCTGCAACTTACAAAGGCTATCAAAGGAAAATGGTGACTGAGATTCAAACTGAACTGAGCTGGAGGGATACAGCATTCTTTTTAAAGTTTATTTTAGATCTTTAAGTCAAGAAATTTTAAAAAATATCAGTCTCGGTCATCTCTAGTACATGAAACAGCATTTGAGTTTTGCTGGTGAGTTTATTTTTAGCTTTCTACTAGAGATGGAGAGAGTCTGTGAAAGGAGAGCAAGAAAGAGCTTTTAAAGTCCAATAGTAACCTGACATAATTTTAAAGGCAAAGAGGAATATAATATTTTTCTCTTCTTTGTAAAGAGGTAATCTTTTGGGATACACAAAATACTTTGCTTGCTATATAGTTTCTATATCTATAAAGTTTAACACAGTATTAGTTTAGTCATTGCGAGGATTATTTGAAAGATAAAAATACTAACTTATTCCATGATATGGGAGAGAAAAGATGGTGAGAACAGAATTCTGTGGCATTGGATTATGGAATCAAGCAGTGGGGTCTTGGTATATTTACAATCTTGGCTATGGAAAAATACTCTTCCTTCCATCATGCTTTAAGATTTTGCATCTCCTCTGTTGTATCACTCCCTGTTTTAGAGTGCAGGAACAACTAATTATTTCTATTTTGGGTATCTATCTCTTATCTACAACCAAAGATGGCAGAATTGCCCAGCTGTCTAACTGATCTTATTGAGTCTCAGGGCAGCCTCTTTTTGTGTCCTGAAGGCAAAGACAACATTTCTTTGCTCTTAGCTTACCTTCTGGTACTTACTTCTCTTCAGTGGTTTTCAACTTTTTCCTTCTTTTTGCTCACTAGTTTGGATGCTTATGACTTACTTTCCTATCCGTGGGTATTTTTTATATTTGTTTTTCATACCCATTTATTTGGTTGTTATGATCTTTTCCCAAATCGGAGAGAGTGAAGAAGATGTTTGTATGAGACAATTATAAAACAATCATCTCCTCAAAACAGATAGATAAATTTCCATTGCATTGTGCTACTTGCTTAGCTAGTCAACACTTGATTCAAAGTGAAATTAGATAACTTTTGATTCTTATAATCTCTGAAAAAAAGTTAAGAAATCCAGCATACTGTTTTGAGTGACAAAGAGCAAAGAAGAGGACCAGATCCAGGCTTGATCTGGTCTCAACCTTCTTTTACTTCCTATGTATGGAATCGTGTTACTGTGGAAGCTGAGAGGGACCTGATTTTTCTGCATATCATCTCCTTGCTAATATGTGGGTTACTCAAGCTAGATTGTTATGGGTTTGTTTCTACTACTTTTTTTGCACTGCTAATATTGGGACTAAATTGGCTTTGTTTCTAAATTTCCTGGACAATCATCTGGACAAGCCTGACTCTTCTTTGTTCAGTACTGTTAGGTCTGAGTCTTTGTCAACACCACCATGACTGTACCTGAAGTATTTAGGTTATTGGTACTTCCCTGACGTGCTGGAAAGTTGTCTTTGTACCAACAGTGCAGAGGTAAGCTCTGCCACTGCCTATGGACCTGGCAAGTGTTTTTTCTGTTCTGGTGGCTATATATATACTACAGTCAATTTACTGGAATAGTGACCTAGATCAGTTGGAGAGAAAGAAACATAGTTCTAAAACATATAAGAAGTGAATATTTTTGCAAATTGACAATATACGTGTAGAACATACATTCAAGGATTATGAAAAGTAAGAAAAGAGGTGTATCTTCGGGCGTTACAATAAAGTAGTTGGAAGAAATTAAAGAAGACAGCAACAAAATCTTGTCATTCAGATTATATCACGCTATCCTACATATATATACATTCCCTGAACATCTACAAACATGTCAAAATATGTATCTGAAGTATAAATATATAGTGGTATTATATCATGCCTATTGAATATGGTGCGTAACACTTCATGTTTCAGAGAAAAAGTTGCCATCTGCATGAAAAAGGGTTGTATTTTGAGCCTTTTCTAACTTTATTACGTTGTTATAATTTGAATAGTGTGAGCAGTGGTTTGGTTTTCTATTTTTGTCTTGATAAAGAATTTTGTGAAGCTGAGATTTCAGGTTTTGCTAGTACAAAAAGCCCTCTGAGAATTGATCTGTTGTGCTTTGCCTCAAAGGAATTTTTTATGGCACTCACAAGAAAGCTGACATACTTTCATCAATTTTTGTGTTATTTTTTAGAAACAGCTGTTTCAAAACACATCAGTAGAATCCACATTAAATACTTTGCTTCCTGGATCCAGCTAACACAAGAAAGAGTCATCCCTGCCAATCTACTGAGTTCTTGCCTGCGAGAATATGTATTTTCTAGAAAGAGCAGCTGTGCCACTGTCTTACAGGAATACTAAAGTGATATGCCATGAAATGGAAAAGAACAAGAGCCTTTTCTTTTAAGAACTCTGCAAAGCAAAAGAATTCTCCAAAGTGAAACCCACATATCTCATTGTGCATTTACTTCTTTCATGGACCTGGTGTAAAAAAAAGAAGGAAAATTGCCAATTGTTTCAAGTAGAGGACACAGTTCTTCAAGGTGCTGAGTGTCAGCTGAAAGTGGAGCCCCTTAGTCCAGTTGGGAAGTCAGCACAGGTTTGAGCATGCTTAGCATTTATGAATGAAAATTAGTTATTCTTTTCTCCAGGCTAAGAAGATATCCTTTATTTCCACTCACACATGTCACTCTGTAAACAAACACAATTAAAAATCCAAGTTGAAGTCTTCTTCCCATGCATACTGAGAAAGTGAGTCAGAAAAGGTGGTGAAATGCTCTGTAACTTTTATTTTGAGGGTGGTCACAGGTTTGCATTGGTGATGATATCTTGCTGACTAAAGATTTTAATGTCTTTTCAGACATATTGCTGCATAACCCCTGGACAGTTCTCATTTCAGTGTCCTTGCCAGGGGTTGTACTTGACTGCTGTGTACCTTAGAGATATAAAATGTTCTGCCCTCACAGTTCAGTTGATGGATTTCTACCCTAATATTAAATCTAGGCTGATGACTTGAACATTCTGTTGAGTTACTGCCTATATCCCCCTAAGGCCACTTATTTTTTTATATGCTTGAGTGGAGCTATCACAGCAAAGAATTCAGCCCATGCAATTCAAATGTGGGAGTCTACTAAGTGTAATGTTTGAAGTTCAGTGTGAGCAACATGTGGCATTAAAAAATGTGCTAAATAAGGCATAGCCTGCTAGCTTTCTATTCAGACCGATGGGCTCCCCCCTGTTTAGAGATATCCTACCTCCTGCGGGTCCACGTTGCTCTCTAATTTAAATAATGTCAAAAAGATTAAGTGACACCAAAGCCTATGAAGATAATTAATGCCTAGTTGTTAGCATGTCTGACTAGACTAACTCCTGTATCATTTTTAGCAAGTTTTATCAGTAATGGATTTAACTTTCATTTCTACTTCTCTCCATTTAAACCGTTATTACTTCCAAGTTGGCAGAGGAATAAATAAGCAATCATAGAGCTATAAGCAATTATAAAAAATGCTTAACTGATGTAAATACAGTGTGAATTTGTTTGCCCATTTGTCACATTGTATTTGGGTTCTGCACAGCATAAATTCATTGAGAGATCCTTCAGATATTAACAGAGGAATTGCAGAGCAGCCTCTGGCTTCTGAAGGAGTCTCAGCTCTGTTGTGGGCTCTAGGAGGCTATTTCTAGGGTAACTTTGTTAATGATGGGGAAAAACCTTTTCAGAAAGAAATGAGTCACCTACTTCTCACCTGGGAAATGGACTGTGCAGGCGCTCTGGGGTTGCTGCTTTCTTCCAGGCTTCAGCTAGTGTAGGCAGCTCTTTCACAGGCACTATGGTCTCAGGAACGTATGACAGTGGCACAACACTGAGATTTCAGATCTGTGTAATCAGAAAGGCCTACAGGTCCATGAAGTCCTTTAACTTACTTTCTTTGATACTTGGGGAATATAATCCCTCAATTTAGCTAGGATGAAGCTGGTAAAAGCTCTGAGAATTTGTATTTCCCATTTCTTTGGTTGGTTGGTTGGTTTGGTTTGGGGTTTTTTTTTTTTGTTTTGTTTTATTTGTGACTGTTAAGTTAGAGCTTTCTGTTTGTTTGGGCTTTATTCTGTAGGAAGTAAAGACCCAGCCTGCTGAAAGACACCCAGTTGGAAACAATTTTCTATCTATCTCTGACAGCAGCAGAATGTCAGAAAGTTAGTTAAAATAAAACCAACTGTACAACAAAACTACGCTGGAAGTAAGATCTGCTTTTCTTCATCATCTTCTTTGTGGTGGTGGTGTTTTGTCTGTTAGCTAGTACATCAAATAGTAGCACAAAGAAAAAAAAGATCCAGTCCCTATTATTTCTTTTCCATGTTATACATATCACAGAATCTTCACAGAATCTTCATGGTTATAAGGTTTTGAGATCATCAAGTCCAACCACCATAATAAAGATTTTAGAAACTGAATGATATTTTGAATATACAAAAACTTTCTGCATTTAATTTTCTTAAATTTGCCTCAGTCCTTATCAGAAACATGCACTGGGCTTTTAATAAGATTTTCTCTTTCCCATACCTGATGTGCCATATGCGCTTGCCTGCAGGCCTGTTAATTAACAGTGAAGCAACCTGCTAATGAAACAGCTTTCAACATTGTTTCTGTTTCCTTAATAATCCACCGGGGTATTGCTACTGTATTTGCCAAAAAAAGCTCCAAACCCTAGTACTAAACTTGCTGGAAGACAAGAACCCAGAATAAGGATTTGAAAACTTACGTTCTCATAAATTCTCTTGAATATAGGAGTGCCTTAAGTTGATAGGTGGTAAAAAGTACAATTAAGACACATAAATTTTTTTTTTCTATTTCTTTTACTTTATTTCACTGTTTCATTACATCTGAATATTGCTTAACAACTTTGATTTTTCCTTTGTTGTCTTTACAGTGTTGCCCTATAAAATTTCACTTTTCCCCCTTCATCTCCCTGATTTCTTCCACTTGTTTATGTTAGTGCAAACCTAACTTCAGCAGATTTGCTTCAAGGTTACCCTGACATGAAGAAAAGTGGTCTCATTTTCCTTGCAGAAACGCTAATTATTCAAAGCTTCTGAGATCCTATTACTCTGCCTATACAAATGTTGAACCTGTACGAGATTCTTAATCCAAGAAGTATGTTAGCCATTGCCACTTCTATTGTTCTTGTGACTGAGCTCATGGGAAGAAGTTACCTCCAAGAAATATAAATATGTATTTTTAATCATAATTGCAAAAGGAGATCTGAAGGAACAGAGAATAAGTCAAGAATGGTAGGCTGTTACATTCTATTGCTTTAAATGGTACCATTATATTTTATTGTACTTGAGACATTTAATTTAAGGCAGTGATTACAGCGTGATCAGCAGTGTTTCAGATTACAGAAGTGTCTGCTCTTAATTAAGGTTTCAGTAAGTGTTCCATTACTAGCCTGTTCTTTATCTTTTTTTCTTTTTTTTTAACCTCTGGGGATTCTTTTTGTCTTAATTATTTTTTCAGATGAACCTTGAAAGTGAATTAAAGCTATTCTGAAAATATGAAAATAATTGATCAAATTGTTCTCCAGAGAGTAATTTAGAATTGCTCTTTTAAAATGGATTCCAGCCAGTGTAATTCTTTTCCCCTGTTAGCACTACTGAAAATCAGTTTAGGGGGGAGGTTAAAAATGACAATTTATGTTTACCCTTGATGCCTCCAGAAATCTGTCTTTTGTTTAGTATATAGCCATACAAACAATTTGTTTTTCACATGGTTCAGTTCATGTGAAATGTGCTGGCTAAGGGCAGTAAGGGAGGAAGGAGAGAAGAGACATCCATGATGAGGGTTAAATTGATTATGTTTATAGAAATAAAAGTGATTTATTTTTCCAAGATCCAAGATCTTTAATTCCTCTCCTACAAATGTTACAGAGGCTTCTCTTTTCCTGAGATGTAAACTCCTGCAATGTTAAATGCTTGAACTGGTGACAAAGTCTCAATAAACTCATCAGTTCCAGTTCTGGTGAGAATTCAGAGGTTAGGACTGGTCTATGTTGACCACATCATGGATTAACATGGTTGAAACAAAGTGCAAAGGTGAATCCTGAGACCTATTGACAGGCCAGTGCTGATTAAGAAGAATGGCAATTGAGGACAGTATTTAGCCCGCATTGTGTCAAAGAGCTCTCTCATTACATGTTTTTAGATCTTCAACATGTTTATCCACTTTCTCTACTGCATTCCTTCATTTCTGATCATGATATTTCTCCTTAGAGGATAAAGAACACAGAAGGGAAATGCTTAGAAGTTGATCTAACTGTAATTCCTTCCTGCAGTTATATGAAATGCATGGAAAAGAAAGAAATTGATGTGTAGTGCAACATTTTAAACTTAATTGTTTAAACCTTACCTGTCTTTCGAATAAACTGCTTTCAAAATGCCTTCTCTATTTCTGAGTGAATATAGTGCTAAATTCTTGACTTAGAAAAATGTGCCTATCATATTTATGTACTTGAATATTCACATTTGTTTGGTCATGGTAGTGAGGGTTTTGTTTTATAAATAGTTTTGGGCTTTTTTTTTTTTTTTTTCCCCGTCACATGAAATGGTTGGGATCAAGCTAACTAGAGAAAACTACAGAAATTTCAGGGAAGCTGAGAATTATTCAAAGCTTTCACCAGGCTTTACAGCAGCTTTAGAAGAACCTTATTCAGAAAAATATAATTGTATTAGAAATATCTGCATTTAATAGTACATTCAAGACTTCTTTGAGTCCTGAAAGTTTTCAGCTTTATGGTCTTTTTTATGGCATTTGCATTATGGTCTTGCATTTATTTGGTTGACTTTCTTGTGATTTTAAAGAGAACAGGATAGCAAAGGATAAGTCATTGATTTCTCTCATCTGCAGGTCCAAAACTTCTTGCCATAAAGAGCTTTATGTATATTTAATTGTTGCACTTGAGCAGCAGGACACTGCATGGGATGTGGGAGCTCTTATTTCACTCCCATATTGGCAAGTAATCCCTTGTGCCAAGCTGATGGCTCAGAAAGAAGCCTATTCTCTTAAGTGCATAAACAGGAAATAACTGTTTGTAAGGGGATATGCAAAACACTATTTGCTTTTTATTGACTTTTCTCTTCCTGCGGCATCTTTCAAGAAAGGTCATTCCTTCTGTTCTTTCTGTTTCTTCTATCGATGATTCAAATTACACTTAGTGTTGTGAATAGAAATGCAATCCCATTAACACCCTATGGTGCTAACCTTTATTTTAATGAAATATTCATTCCTAAAGAAATAGGCAACAAGCTGTTAAGAGGGTGGCTGATACGTGTAAGTTAGGTTGATTGAAGGTAAAGGGACAAGAATAGAGTGATGAACATTGCAGCCTTTAACCATTTTTTGTTTCTGGGTATTTAAGTGGATTTAAATATTGAGTGATTCTTAGGGAGGCTTTTGACAGACAATTTAATCATTCTCTCTCACATTAATTGTCTTTAAATATCAAGTTTTCTTTGAGACTAAGCTCTTCAGGACAAGGACTAAGCTTTCATGTGTTCCCTTACAGAGGCCAGCGGAGTCCTGAGTATTTTATTCAGCCTGAGCACTTCCATAAAGTGAACATTAATTAAAACTGATATTTAATCTTACCTCAGTCTTTCCAATAGTCTGCCAATTTGGGGTTTTAATGATCAAACCAGTATATTGCTAATTATATCAACTGGGAAAGACCCCAAACCTTATATCTCCTGCTATTGCAAACAATACTGAATGACCTGTCACTATTATTTGCCAAAACAGGTGGGGAGGTGGTAGGAAAGTAGGGATATATTTGCATGTGAAAGAGAAACAACACTCATGTGAAGATAAGAAGCTAGAAAGAGTAGTTCTGGGGAGATAAACTTGAGATATTATTTGCAAAAATATAAACTGACTCTGCACAAGACAAATGTACAGGCTTGTTTATTCTGTGTTCTTTTGAAAAATAAGTTCCTTCAGTGTCTCGCCCCACGTTTTTACACACTGGCGTTATTTTGTATTCAAACTATGGTAGAGGCAAGTATGTTGTGTGCTGTAGGTGTTAAAGAAAATTGCAGCCTAATACCTTCAAAAAATACACACACCGACAGCAAGAAATATAGTTGCTTTTAGGATGGATCTTAAAGGAATTATGATTAGGATTATAAAATGTCATTGCCTATGATACTACACGACTCAATTCATTACTGACAAGCCAAATTGTTCCAAACAAATGCCAAGTTTGCTGTAGCCTCTTGTATACATAGAGGATACCAGCAACTTTTTAAACCCTGTATTTGGAATCTGTCAGAACAGAGTTGAAAACTGACTGGTTATACACACTGAAATTTTGTTCTTTAATGAAATTATTTGTCCAGTCAACATAAAAAGGATACTTTGCAATTAAGAGTATTTCAATTTGCTGAATAGAAACAAATAAAAAAACAGAGACCCACTACTTAGTTTGTTTTTTTTTTTTTCACAATGAATACTTGGTTGCTATTTTTGTAGTTGAAAATGAAAAAAAAATTAGAAAAAAAATCATAGACATCTCTTTTGTGAGCCACAATATAATGGAAATTGCATTGGGAATTCCGAGTATTTGCAAATTGGGTTTCCCATGCAGTCTAACCAGCACAGTTTGCACTTCAAAGAGAATGCTGGATACCAGATTATTCTCTACATTTAATGCCTAATGAAGTTAACTGTCATCTGACATTTAATCAGTAATAATATTTTGTGGAACACTATCAGTGAAATTCATTTATGATTTGAAGATTTTATCAAATGCAGCTAATTCTTCTGGGCACAGTAGAGATTTAAGGCTGCATTCGGGTGTATAACAATACTATGACCATAATAATAGAGTTTTATAATAAAATCATGATCATTGTTTTCCTACTGTTTCAGTAGGAGCATTAGAAAACCTATAGTGACTGTAATGTTGGCATCTGCCACACAAAACTGAGATTAAACTCTTAAAAGAATTACTTAGTATGGAAAAGACCTCTTTAGATCTTCTAGTTCAGCCCCCTTGCTTAGGCAGGGTGAACTAGTGCAGGCTGTGCAGTCCCAAACCCAGTAAGGCTTTGAATATCTCCACAGATGGGGACTCTACAACCTTCCTGGATAACCCATTCCAGTATTTGACAACCCTAACAGTAAAAAGGTAGTTTCTTGTGTTCAAATGGAATCTCATGTGTTTCAATTTTTGCTCATTGACTCTTGTCCTGGCACTGGCAGCTGCTGAGAAGAAAGAGTCTGGCTCCCTCATCTATATTCTCTCCTCTCAGATGTTTGTATAAACTGATGAGTTCCCCCCATAGCCTCTCCAGGTTGAACAGTCCCAGCTCTCTCAGCCTCTCCTCACATGAAAGATGCTCCCTTAACCATCACTGTGTCCCTCTGCTGGACTCATTCCAGTAAGTCTTTCATGCGCTGGAGAGCCCAGAACTGAACACAACACTCCAGGTGTGGCCTCACCACTGCTAAGAAGAGGGGAAGGATCAACTCCTTCGACCTGCTGGTAATAGTCTTTCTAGTGCAGCTTAGGGTACTGTTGGCCTGAAATCCAGTGTTATGTCCTGCTTTTTGCCATGGTCCCTTCTCTCTGGACCCTGAACTCCACCTTCTCATCATCACTGTAGCCAAGCCTGTCACTAGTTTCTGCATCCCCAACCAGTTCTTCCTTTTTTGTAAGCATGAGTTCCTTGTTGGCTCCTTGATCACCTATGCCTGAAAGTTGCTAACAATGCACCCTGGACTTCACTGCCACTGAACAATAGTTTGTTTCTATGTCTTACTCTTATATTAGTATATGCAAACATCTGATAAAACGTCTCGTACAAAGATAATACTGATAAGTATAGTTGCCAGATATTTTTTTTCTGCATTCAAGTAATTTAAATATACTCAGTCTTCAGTAAGTTGTTAGTGATCTATTTATTGTACTTATTTAAAAGCTCAACAATAATAGCAGAAAATTATTCTGTATTAGAAACCATAGTTTTTTCAAGTTATAAGTGTTTATATAGAAACAGTGAGTGAGACAGTTGAGTCAACATGATTGATTCCAGAACATCAGTAGTATCAATTTTTTGGCCTCCTGTTTGTAAGCTGTACATAATAACAGTCAAAGGCATACTGTGATGAAGGAAGAGATACTGCTTTGGGTTTGTCAAAGACTCTGTTAGTGCTTTTGATGTTTTTCACATCTTTGATAAGCATTTATAGTGTGCGAACTGGTGAGAGTGTTGCCTTTCTGTCAGGTGAGCAGGAATCAGTACAAATGATTACCAGCAGCGGTTTTGCAGCAGACCCACCTTGGCTGGAGAAAATGTCTACAGAAGATACAGAGCAAAAGAAAAGTTATACTTCTACTAATGGCTGCCAAAGCAGAGAAATTTCATCTTCAGTATCAGTTTCTTAGTTTAAGGTTCCAACTATACTGTTTTTTAGCAGAACCACAGAAAGGGATGGTTTAGAACTTTTCTAACTAAAGGGCTTCTAGACATGGTTCTTGTAGGTCCATGGGGTTTCAACAACTGTGTGTCTTTCTAGTCCTCCTCAATTCATAAGAGTAAATATCATAAGGAAATTTCAGCCCTCTCAGTTTGTATGTTTTTGTTCTCCCACACTGATTCAAAATTGTTGTGTAGGGTCTCTGACATAAATTAGACAAGTGTCTTTCATTCTGTTCTTATGCCTATGTCTTTAAACTTGACCCTTGTTTACATTTCCTGCACACATCTGGTGATGAATGATATTTGCTTCCCTGAAGAGACTTCAAATAAAGTGCTTTTTTCTTTCATTTGCAAGCTCTCTTCTAACATTTTGTGTCTTTTACAGACAAATAAAATTGAAGGTTACCATATTTTGAATACCAGCAATGAAAGTCCACATATTTTCCTTGAACAGTAAAACAATTTCAGCATGTTTTTCTCTTTGGAATGAAAAAAGCCTGCAAATATTTTCCAAAGGCTATTCTTTTCTATGTTGCTTTTTAAACTGATAATTTTGTTTTAAAATATACTTTTCCATTGAGAAAATTAAATGTTACATTACAAAAGAAAATGAAATAGTTTTATTAATAGTCCTTATTAAATTATATTATTAAATTATTTTTATAATTAATTATAATTATATAATTATATATTATATAATTAATAATATAATAAATTATATTATTAAATTATTATAAAATTAAATTATGTTTAATATTACGGAGATAGCAATAGTGCAATATACAAGCCTTAATGTTTATTAAGTCCCAATCTCAGGAAAAAAAAAAAAGCAAAACCATACCCTAGCCCTTTGGTTCGTTTATTTTTCTATGTTATTTTTCACCTAAAACAAACAAAAATATTAGATCTGGTTGGACATGAGAAATTTACACACAAGAATCACATCCCATTGTTGAAACACTTTTATTCCTGTGGGTTAAGGCCAATATTTCACTTTCTGGAAGGGAAATATATTGTGTTTGTGGCTAAAGTTTTTAATATCAAAAAGCTTACTTGGAAATGTTATCTACAAAGTGCAGTGTCCCAGTTACTGTTCATGAGACATTCCTCAGTAACCAAATGTTTCATGGGATGACTCACTCATCTGATGTTAGAAGTAGCTTTTCTGTTACCAGAAACTAGCAGTTGGTATTTTAGCTTTCTTACTAGTTATTAGAACATTTTACATGTTAGTCTGCATTTAATTTCTTATCAAAGATTTATCTTTCTGAAGATGAGATGTCATTAGTTGAAATTAAGGGTACTAGAAACATGAGGATTTCTAGCTTAAGTATTTTTAATGATTTTTCTTTGGTTTATGTACATCTCCGCTTCCTCCCATCATCTCCACCACAAAAAATATAGCTATAAATGCATTAGTAGAACGCCACTGAATTTAAAGGTTAAATTAATAATTGATGTGTTAGAAATATTTTGAAAGGATCATTAACTGTATAGGCTGCATTTATGATATAAGAAACTGCTGCATGTCTCTTGAGAGTTCTGGAAGGAAATCCTAAAAATGTAAATACAAGATACTGTCTCAGTATAACGTCAAAGCTGAAATAAGCTAAGCATACTGCAGGGTACATAAATACAGTGTGTAATTCCACTGAATGATACAATTAAGGGTCTAAGATATAGATATCTTTGTAAGTCACTTTTAGCTAAAATACAAACGTCTTACCTGGTTTCTCGGTTATTTGTTAATGAACTTTTTTAAAGAGAAAATTCAGTTAGTTTCTGCAAAGATATATTACACTCTTATCTCTCTTTTTGATCCATAAAAAGTAGGATAAGGAAAGTCATGGTAGTAAGGAATTTTATTCCTTGTAAGGAATAAAATGTCAACTTGAACTCTACTTTTTCAAACTCAGCTGAAGATAAACTTTAAGCAAACAAACAAAAATAAAATGTTACGGATGTATACTGCCTTTTGAGCTGTTAATATTTGTCACCTTTTTCCAGATTAAGTTGTCCTGTTTGGTAAATGTTAACAATTGTTTCATATGAAAAACATTCTATATATATATTAAAAGAAAATAAAAGTAATCCTTTCATTCTATAGGGTGGTATAAACTAGAGAGACTGTGATGGTAGAAAGAGATGCCAAAACTGAGGAGAAAATCAGATAAGCTTGTAAGATTTCTGAGAAGGTCTTTTAACAAAAAAATCTAGAGGACACCATGAAATAGTTTTTTATTAATATTGCATCTGTCAAGTGACATTTAAATGACAGGAGATGTTTCCTATGAGGTTCTTCTACATTGTTTCTTACTGTTATTAGAAATAGATCATCCTTCAAAACAATAGTGTAGGTGTACATACCCAATACTTTAATGGCACAGCTATTTTGGCTCTGTCAGAACTATGACTTAAGGATAGCAGTACAGCAGAAAAGTGCAGATTCTTTAAAGATCCTTTGGTTCATTAACTAACATTTTTTCATACAGATTTACTGACATCTTAAAAAAACCAACGATAGTAATGGCAGATTTTAGATGTTGGATGTGTATTGCAATTATTAGCTATGCTTACAGTGTCTTCCTATCAGTGTTTTATCACAAAAGATAGTTATTTCTCACCTTGCCTCTTTTCTATCATCTGTGAAATTATCATAAAGAAAAAAAACAAATTAAGAAGATACACAGAAGTATATGCATTTGTAAACTGTGTGAAGATATCTGCAAAATGGAGGAATAAAGAATACAAAAATAAAGATCCCATTTCGTGTCTGAGTGACAAACAGTATGGTATTTTACAGTTCAAGTAACAAGGTATTTGGTCTTGGTTCATAATTTTTTGCTTTAGAGAAACCTTATAATATACGAAAAATCGGCTACTGCGTCTATACTGCAAGTTTAGTTCGGCATTATTTTGGCCCTATCTGGGCCTATTTTGGCCCATTTCAATTAGAAGTTGGCACCCTAATTAATTTCTCATCAGAAAAAAAATCATTGATTTTTTAATTTAACTGTGAAATAACAGTTAACAATATCTTATGCTGTGTATTAGTTGGACATGCAGATTGTCTGTTCAGTGACCTGGACAAAAACATTTGTTTTATGAAATAGGATTCTAAAAGATGATTATGATGAGCAATAAGATTCTGATTACCAACAACCTTGCAAAGAGTCACTTATTTTCAGTGGCTGATATTTCCAAATTCTCATATATTGGAGGGTAACAAACACTGCCTAGAAGCCATTTAATATCTTTTCCAAATCTTTACATCTTGGTTCCAAGGGAGAACCTTGTAATTTTCTACAGCTGGTGCTGCAACTGTGGAGGTAATAATACTGGAAATATTAATTTTCTCTGTCAAACAGTTATTTTATGGAAAAGCATAACATGATTTTTCTTCATTTTCACCTAAAGAATAAAATAAACAACATATATCCCTAATGATGAAGGCCACAGAACCTACAAGTTCCATACTGTATCTTAAAAATAGAGATGTATTTCAGACTAGGTCTTCCGCTCACATAAAATAGTGAATCCACACATTTCAATATGCTATGTTTACTTGCTGTGTTTACTTACCTGAGCTGAAAAATCAATTGAAAAAAATAAATAAAGAATATTTGACAGTCAGCAATGCTGGATAGTGTCAAACCCATCAACAGCATCGCTAAGTGCTAAATAAGTGATCTGAACAAGAATCCAAGTCTATGAGCTCACAATTTTGTAAATTTACACTGGCCAGACATCAGAAATAATGATCAGAATGCTAGCTATTGCAAAACAAGGAAGAAGGAAAACAATATTATTTGTGACAAATGGTGAACTTAGAAAACTGCTGGTGGCACTTGCTGAAAGCAGGGAACGTGTATTTACTTGAACTCTAGAGTGTTTATGTTCTCTCTGTGGTCTACTAGACAAAATTACTACAACTGCAGAAGCTGTAGAACAGTTTCTTTTTTGAATGATTTATTTTCAGAGGGCTAGAGGAATTCTTTGGCGAGTTCTTCCCCAAATGAAGAAAAAAGCATTGAAAAGCATCTGAAAAAAAGCATTGATCTCCACAGAAGTACCCAGCAATTTTTCTCTACCTGAAATAACATTGAAGCATTTGGATATAATATTAACCTTAAATAGCACGCAGTAAAAAAAATTCAAGATCAAAAGAAATTTACATAAAGCCAAAGCAATAATTTGGAATATTTCATTTGTTTTAAAGATTAAAAAGTTAATAATATAATGCTATAATATAATAATATTTAGTATTATAAGATTTAAATATATATATTCTTAAAATTGTTGCACTCCCAGAGTATTGGTCCATCCTGGCCCTTATGAGCACTGCTCACAGGGGCTTCACTTTCTTTACACCCTGTGTAAATATTAAGTGCCTAGCTCAAAAGCATGAACTTAACTTTGAGAATAATATACCAGAAAGTATTCCACTCTGTGTATGTAGTGTAAAAACAGAAATTGATATTTCATATGTTTGTGTAATCTTACTTGTATCAGTGAAAATACATTGTCATAAAATGATTGTGGCATAGTGGTTTCCTCTACTTTACTGTCTTTTGGGTAATACGGTAGCAAGGATATATGTTGGGTTACCACTGACTATAGCATTATATTTTAGTGCACATCCTACTTATGAATATAAAGAGCAGACAGTTACAATCTCTCTATGCCCAGTTCTTAAATATCCTTTCGATCTCAGGAGAAAATATGTATCATTCTGTCAACAACAATATTGAAACCATAATCCATGTTGCTAAACAGCAACAGCAACAAATCTTTCAGAAAGAAATGGACTATGGAGGATTTGCCACTGGTGCTTTATTTCTTTTCATATATCTGGATAAGACAACAAAATTTAATTTTTGATTTCCAAGCATTTAAAGAGTTAGTATGGTGGATCACTCCCTCGGGATTAATCAGACTATTATATAATTACTTTAAAGTGGAAAATTCTCTGCACGTGCAGGGAATTCTATCAAACTTAATATTTAGAGAGAAAAGGAGAGAATAATATTTGATTTCTTGCTTCCTCTGATCCTGTTTTTTTAACCCCTATTTTAACTGCAAACTTCCAGGGACTTTTTTTGGTGCTAGCTTTGTGAAGAGCTAGTGCAATAGAGCCTGACTTCCATATGATTTAAACATTTCCATGATAAAAATAATTATTAACAGAATATAAAAAATGAGGTATGTCACTATATTAATGTACTTCATATAGCGGTTTCCACTGTTGGTTATAGTGACACTGCTTTAGAATATTTGATCCCTTCTCCTTGTTATCCTTTGTTATCTCTTAGCTCCACATCACTTTCTCCATCACTTGTAGCACTAAAATGTTATTCCTTAAGATTTAAATGTCAGCGATGAGCAAGGAGCTATTAAGGGAGTTTGTTCTCTTACAGAGGAGTCTATCACATTCTGTTCTTCACTTAGCCTTGGTTGAAACAAAGTCCTTTTTTTCATTGTTCTGTTTACCCTCTTATGTCAAAACACAAGTTGAAGCATCTGGCAACTAATAGATGTTAATCGTAGCCTTCCAACTCAGCTGTATGAGAGCTCTTAGAAACAGAAGGTCAACAGAAGGTCAGAGCATTTAGCGTAAAACCAGACAATTCAAACAAGGAAGTGGTGCTGGAGGTTGATTCCTGGAGACTTCAGTTCCTGCTTCAAGTTTGATATTTCACTGAAACAGAGCAGGAAGGAAATATCTCCCCATACTAGTCTTGAATAGAGGATAACATGACCAAAATGCTCCTGACTCTGGTCAAATTTGACAGCAGCATAAAAGAAGGACTGAATATCAAGCTTAGGACAAACAGTGTGTTGAACATAACGGTGCTCTTCATATTTTACATCTTGAAGCATGCAATGAGAAAGTAAAGGGCTGCTTTTCATTTTTATGGTATCTATGGTAAATAAACACTGCAATCACTTGTCTTTTTCCAAAGACTTAGAGGACAGTGGAAGGGGGAGGACAAACACCTCCACCATATAAAATGAAAGCAGAAGGGCAAAAGAAACAAGATCCAGAGCAATTTTTAGTGGAAAGGGAATTAATAACAAAAGGGTTTCTGCAGGAAATATTCTTGCAGCATTATAACAACATTGTAGGAAATCTCCATGTGAGCTCTTAGGGAAGCTGCAAATTCATACAACTGATTTTGCTTACATGTACATTGTCAGACCACTGTGACTGACTAATAATCCCCTACGATGGAAGAAGGCTCAGAGGAAATTGGTAAGGATGATGTGCCCATAAAGCTCAGGAAACAATGTAGGGTGTGACTGACCACAGCCACTACAAAGTTGGATGGATCGGCTGAGTACATCACAACCGAGTGGGTCAACTGGGAGTCTAAATGTTTTAATGAACTCATTAAAAAAGTGTGAATGTCTCCCTGAGTTAGGCACACCAGCATGGGAAGAGTGCAAACATGGTTCAGCCCAACATAGAGTATAAAAGATAAGCAACTAGTAAAAGAATTTTGAAGAAAGCAATGGGCTTGAGCTGGCTTTAACCCATATATTCCTTCCTGGCACTTGGGGATGCCCAGTATCATGATGATGAGCATATTATATAAACCAGTTATGGAAATCAGATTGGTATTGTAATTGAACTGTGTATTGCAATTGTTATATTTTTCCGAAGTGTAACTTACATTTGTATTGTGTTTTTACTATATTTTGTAAATTTCTCTCCTAAATTGGAAATCCCATGTAGCATCAAATGTCTTCAGATCAGTAAATTTTATTAAATATTGCAACCTCTACACATAGAATATCTAAAGGAATCTGGTCAGAGAGTATTGCTCTCTGACAGCCACATACTCACAAACAACAAGATGTATGTGTCATGGTAGTCTGGACAGCCATCAGATACCAAAATGCTCATATATAACTAGTCTTTCCAGGATTACTTGTGATACTTTTGAGGACAACGGACATCACCTATTGGCTTCTACACATATTTCTATTTGTCATCTTCATTTAGTTACCATGTACTGGGATTGGATGAGCCTTTTTGTACACTGTAGGAGCTGGCAGCAATCAGTGTCTTGTCACAAACCTATGAATTACCAAAATTTCTTTCCCAACCTGAGTGTCCTGAGAAACAGCACAGAGGTACGTGCTAGAGGACTGATCACCTGTTAGATCATTCGCATGACCTTTCTTCTGCTGGTTTGCACCTTCAGGTGCCTCCACAGCAACAATGCATTTGCATTTATTCCTCATACAGATCAGTCTTATAGCCATTGAATTTGTCATAGTTCTGTGGATGACAACATTCAGTGAAATATTTGACTGTCATTATGTGCATTTTGTAGCCTGCTTTCTCTCTGTGGGATGCTGAAATAGCTCTTCTGTCTAGTCTTCTGGCTTTTCTAGTTTAATTGCATTATTTATAATAAATGAGGAAAATACCATGGACATCATAATGTAAACTTTCACAATAAATTTACTATCAGAGCGAAACTGCTGTAGTCATTTGGTTTTGGTTGGTTTGGTTTTGTTTTTCTATTTGGTTTTGGTTTTATTTTTGGGTTTTTTTAAAAAAAATATAATCTCAGCCAGAATATCATTGTTTTGCTGTTTGGAGAAAATAAGTTATTGCAAAAACTGAACAAGGCAGAAGAAATGAGGGCTTATATTTAGCCAATGATTTATTAACTTTTTCTGGATCTGTGAAAGCAGATGTCAAATATTACATATATATATATAAAAGCAGATGTCAAATATATAAAATGTCAATTCAAGAGATGTCAAATAAATAGAAGAGCTGCACAAAGTAAAACACAATGAATCTCTGAGTTTCAGTGACACTTCTCAATCTTTCCCTAAGGCTCTTCCATCATCTTCAGTACTTTACATTAAACCTCGCTTAGTGAGATTATTATTATTTATATCTTGAGACATATCAAGGAAGTTTGTTCTACTGTATGAGATTCTGTATCCTTGTAAAAGTTCCACAGACAGTTCCAATAGCTTGGAAACATATGTGCTGCCTAAAATGTGCTTATACTTTGATAAGTAGCACTGGTTTTGACAGTGCCAAATTTCTTATGGGCAAAGGCCTTTACAGACAGTTGGAAGTAAAAAATGTTTTGAGGAAAAGTGGGGAAGGAGACACATAAAAGCTCTCTTTATTACTTTTTATGCTTTCTTTTCTTGAAATCATTTTACTATTTTTTGCCACTTGCTTTAGGCAAAGATGAAACTAGGATAAATCTGTAGAAAAATCAGAACCTGTAGCACAAAAGATACTGTTTATTACTCTGCTTCTCAGCCTAGGTATTATATTTGGTATAAGCTTTGTTCTTTACCTTTAGAAAAATATAGATTTTTTTATTTAAAAAAACAAATCAAAATTTGGTGCATCCTGTTTTCTTTAGTTACAATTTACTAATGCAATCACTTTTAAAGTAATTCCTTGAGAATCTTTAAGTCTAGACTAATTGGCTTCACATACGAACAGTTATCTGTAGTGAACATTTTGAAATTAGTAACCTGATTTTATGATATCTAGCTATTAATGGAAACATTACATGTAACCAAAATATGGAATTTCTTGGACTGGGTTTTTGCAAAGAAAGAGTTTTTACATAGCACACACTGATGCAATTTGAATGAATAAATAAAGATGTTCATGGATCCACTATCCTTATCCACATCAACAATGCACAAAGCAAAGCAGGAATTCCATAGTATTTTTATCCATTGATGAAACTTCTATTATTTCTGATGAATATTTCAGTAAAATAGAATCACCTTCCAGTTATTCTTTTTTAGAATAATGTATAAAAGCAGAGCTAAAAATGGCAGGTATTCATCATGCCATTTCAATAGTCAGCTGTTATTTTCTTTTCTACCTCCTATATGATTCAGTCATTGGATCTGATCCCGTGCTTGTTGAAATCAACAGGAGCCTTTTTACTGACTTCAATAGAGGAGAAGCGGTCTTGTGGTAGACACAGTGGCTTGAGTGGTTAAGTAAAATGGCTTTGTATAGCCCCAGCTGAATAAACTCCACTTTGGAATGGAGTTCCAGTGCCCAGTGACTAGGCTATTTTATTAAAAATGTGGGTTTTGACAAAGACAGTTCAGCTGTAACAATAACAAGGACTATACTTGGCTTTCCTAAATGTGTGCAAGGAGTCTGTTTATAATTTTTGCCTTGTTTGATTTTGTTTTCTTTACCCAGTGTTCATAGTCTTGGCAAAAGCTCAAGGGTTTGTTTAGTTTTCCACTAGAATTGCAAAAGGCCATGCTCTTTCCTCATTCGAGGCGCGACCATTACTCTGCTGCCACTGCTGCCTCCTATGTGTAATTTCCTGACCACACTCTCTGTAAATGTCTTCTGGCTCTAAGTAATCCTGAAACCTTTGTCTGATTTGACCAGGCTAAGAGATCAGTGCTACTCAGTAGGAGGATTACACAGGCTGAATACAATGTGAAATTAATCACAGTGATGACATAATTACCACAAAATCCCTATCACTAGGAATCAGCATCAGAATTTTTCTATATTGTTTTGGCAACTGAAGCAAATTGAATGTGAAATGTTGTTCTTTATTTTCACTGTCCTGATTATTTTTCTTAATCTGAGAGTGAAATGTTACCAAGGTGGTAAAGAGAACCTCAACAGCCAACTCAATTCTATATTCCCAATTTTGTTGCAAATCTGATAAAAATGTGGGTTGCCTACATATAAATGGAGACATGCCCACTGTAATTCTCTGCCCTCAGCTGACCACTGACTAATGTACTGCCTGGGGCCCAGACCTATGGTAGCTAGATCAGTACTTGAGGCAACCTGAGAATTACTGTGAAGCCTGAACCTGATTTTGATCTTGAAGCTTGATGGATCCTTCGTGTCAGGGCCCTGAGGGCCTTACTGGCCATGACCACCTCCCCCTGGGACCTCCTCCTGTACATCTCTATGGGACCAGGAGCTCCATTTCAACTCAGTTGGGAGCCTTAATCCCTTCCTGAGCTATGCTGTAGGTGTGCCTGACTCCTAGCCTGTTTTGCAGATGGATGCTTTGTGCCTATGTGGAAGTCTTGCTTCTGGACCCACCTTCTGTTGGTCCTTACTTGCACCCCTAGAGGGACCCTGGACCTGATTCACCACTGGATTTGTCAGGGGCTGTTGATGGTCCCTGTCATCAGTGCCCTGCTTGATTTCTGCAGGACTGCACCTGGGTCAATGAGGGCATTGCCTGCTATGGGGTCACCCCTGGCTTGTTCTCCAGAGTAAGACCATTCTTGCTGCTATCTAAAATCTTGAATGTGCACCTAAATGTATGTGAGATGTTCACCTCTCAATACTCTGGATTTGATTTAATGTTTCAGAATTATTTGTACATGAAGAAACCCTTGAAGAAAATATAAACGTAATCCTGGAAGCAGGGGCTGAAACCCAGCAGTAGTTCATTCAAAGTGACTGCTCTAACTCCTTCCATTTTTCCTCTTATTTCTTGATATTTATTTTTTTTTAAAATTACTTTTAATTCTTTATGCATATCATCATGGCTTCAACTGAAAAGACTTCTCAGTAAATACACCTTAGTATCTTTGTAAAGGCTTTAAAGACTGTACTTTTAAATTCCTTTAGTCTGGGAAAAGATTTCTAGTCCTTGGGCTGTTGCTATTTATTATTTTAGAAGTGATAAGCACAAGCTCTCTTTCTATAGAAAGTTGTCTTTATTTCTTTGATGGGAAAAATATGTTTGATATTGGAAGAAGGTTTGGGGCTGCATATCCCAAGTAGAAGAGGGTACCACCCTCTTCAGCCTTAGGAAGGGTGCAGAGTCAGTGTTTCCTCAGATTCAGGCATAACATACCTGACTTTAGACTGACCTGTGCTTATTCTGATGATTGTTTTGGATTGCTGTTGGCCTTACTTGTGGATTCTTGGGACTAAATCAGAGTTTGTTTTTCCATGTTTGATGTTTAGATGCAGAATTCCATACCACCGGGGTTTTGTTATTGTTGTTTTAAATCTCCTGTAGCCTGAAAATATTTAAAAACGTGAAATTATATAATCTGTGACTAATGGAAACACTACTTTGCTATTACGGCAATCAGGGTTTTAAAAAATTTACACTTCAAAGGCTGCAAACTCCCAAAAGCTAAAAAGTTTGGGGAAACCATATAACATAAGCAGTTGAGCACACAAAAAGACTGAAAAAATCTCACTTCTAATGAATGCAATTATCAGAAAAGCACTTGTGCAGCATGTTGCTGCTTGGGATAAAGCTTTCCTGTTTTTAATGGACTTGCAATTATCTGTAGAACAAATCTGGTCACTAAGGAGTGATTGCAATGTTGGTTAGATGTATCTTAGTATTTAAAAATTCATACTAAATACTAACCTGTGGAATTAAAAGGCTTCTGTCTAAGTTGAAATAAAGAGCAAAGAATTCCTGAAAGTTTCAACAGGATGTAAGATTTGGAGTCTTTCTCTGTAGTAATAAATACTTCAGTTGGACAAAGTGGAATTGCTCCAAAGAAAAAAAGACCAAGTGATGAGTAGAAGTAACACTAATTTTTAAAAGACAGATTTTTAAAAAAAGGAAACCAGCTCTCAGGCCTCTTCAGATATTAACTGATTTATTAATTCCTGTTTAGATAGGAAGAAAGTTGAATGTTTCCTACATTACTCACTAAGGCTGAATCCATGTGTCAGTATCTTTGCTGAACATTGAGAATACAACATAGCTACAGTTTAACTATTTATTTTTGGGAAAGGTAAGGATGTCTTATTTTCAAAACATTAGTTGTTCAGCCCAAAGCAAGGTGGAAGAAATGCTCTTATCATAAATAATTTTGCTAAGAGGAAATTTTTTTCCTGTCCAGCTTTCCTAATAGGATCAAACACTATCTCACGTGATTCTTTAAATCCCAAATTCTTCTTAACCTTAGCCAAATATCCACTCAGGAAATGACAGTGAATGCACCAAAGGCACCAGTGAAGCAATGTGTCCAACAACTTGGGAGGGAGTAAATCAGTTTATTTAAACTAAAAAGATAGTAGATTTCAAAGTTAAAGATACTCTATGTTTATCACTTATTTATGGCGAATAAGGGAGTCTAAAGGAGATCTGGAGAGGGACCCTTTGTCAGCAAGTGTAGTGACAGGACAAGGGATAATGGTTTTAAACTGGACGAGGGGATATTTAGATTAGACACCAGAAAGAAATTTTTTACTGTGAGAATGGTGAGGCACTGGAACAGGCTGACCAAATTGTGGATGCCCCATCCCTGGAGGTGTCCAAGGCCAGGCTGGATGGAGCTTTGAGCAACCTGCTGTAGTGGGAGGTGTCCCTGCCCATGGCAGGGGGGTTGGAACTCGATGATCTTTAAGGTCCCTTCCAACCCAAACCATTCTGTGATATTTCATTTTATAATTATTTTTTTTTAGCAATTTAGTTATTAATTGCAGTGTATCTCAGATTGTTCATACCTATAATGTATTAAAATGCTTATATTAAGAACCCTATGCTTTATGTTGTTTACAAAAATAATTCTAATGAAGTGCTGTGTCGCATAGCTACAAAATTTTAAGCAACTACATTGTTGGATGAAAATATTAACATAGTGTATTTTACTTTTCCTTGAAGAAAGATATGAACCAAAAAAACACAAAACAACTTGTAGTATTTATTTTGGGAGCTCATTTGTGCTTTCCCAAGGGTCCTTTATATATGGTTTATGAAACTTCAAAACATCTCAAAAATTCAATTACTTGAAGTTTAGTATTTTTCACCTAAGTTCTTAGGAATACGTTTATACTAGGCTTCTTTGTTAGTAAAAAAATAATCTCACTGAATATCAATTTTGTATTCCTTATTTCTCTTTTTGGAGGATTAATTGGAAGGGATGGACTTGTGCAAACTGTTGAATGATGTATTTCTCAAAGATCATCACACATACACCTACTATTGACAACTAAATTAAGACAGAAGATCAATAAGAACCTTAAGATACTCTGTTCCTGACAGGATTGAATGTACCATTGTTACAGATCTTGTTTAATGGTAGTTAAATATTTCTATTCTCTGGCATGAACTTTCAATTTTTGTCATAAATATCCTTAATGTAGTTTTTTAGTTACATGTTTTGGTTTGTTTGTATTGTGGTTTTTTTTGTATGGGTTGGTTTTAAGGTTTGTTTTTCTTTTTGGAACGTTTATTTTCATCGGACTTCACATGAGCCTGGCCTGCATCCTGTATAGATCTCTCCGTGTACTGTCCTTGGTATATTCTCATATTTAAGATAACTTTAAAAATTTTACTCCCAGTACATGAAGCTTTCTGCAGTACTGTGCTCTGTGGGACATGCACTAATATATGTGAGCATGAATTGCTTCACAGGCAAATAGAGCTGCAGCTGGTGGGGACACACGCCAACAACTTCAAATCCCAAATGCAAAGCCACATAGGACCTGTCAGAGCAGGAGTTAAGATAGTGAGTTAAGTTAAGGCTGAAGATGTTAAATGGGGACTACATCAATCATCAGTTACAAGATCTTTAGTGCAGAAATTATAAATTGCTCCTTTTTCATCCTTAAGGGTCACAGATGTCTTTCCAGTTAGCTAGCTGAACAGCCTGCTTTGTAGTTAAAACATGGTCATTCGTTTTGCCTGCTAGCACAAACTAAAATAACAGAAAAATTTTGAAAAATATTTGCAAGGATATTTCTTATAACTTGCAATAAAGCATTAAGCTCACTCTCTTCCTGGTACATGTTTTGATGCAAGTAGAGGACCTGTCAGTAGGAATAAGTGCTTTGAGGACATGATAGTCTTAAAAAGGGGAGGTCAAGTTCTCCTGCTGTCAGGTGCTAAAATGACACTGCAAAGTTGTTAGGACCTCTTTACCAGTAATTCTGGGTCTAATAAGGTCTCATCCCAGCAGCACTTAGAGAAACAGGACTTCTAAATATCATATAACAAAATATTGGAATTAGGGCCAGATCTTACATGTATACCAATAAGAGCGTCATTTTGGAAATACTTATTTTTTCACAAAGAATTAGAAGGCCTTAAAAAGTTGAGTACTAAGAAACCAAGCATGGACATGCATCTTCTAATGTGATTTTTAAAAAACATAATTTAGGGGAAAAAATGTTTTGAAAGACTAGTGCAATTTGTACACTGGAATCTTCTTCTAGATTCATAAAATATTTCAGGTAGGAGGATACCTCAAGTAGCTCATCTAGATCTCTCTTACCTGTAAAATACACTAAGTTTCTTCCTGCATGCCCTAAACACAAATGTTATTTCTTGCCCTGAGAATCTGTTTTCCCCAGTTCCTTAATTATACTTTTCCTTTGTATTTCCTTACAATTTCCTTTGTGCCTTCCAACACTACATTACTAAAGAGACAGAATGTCATCTCTAATAGCTTTGTCTTCTGTCCTACATGTAACTTAGCAATGTTGCTGCTATTCCCCCTTTAGTTGACCTGCTGGCTGCTGTATGTTGTATTTGCTGGTCAGAATTACATACAACTGATTAGACTTGCAGGTTGTGAGTGAATCCAAGCAGCCTCGATCAGAGCTCTTTGCTTCCTTCACTGACTTTATTAAATTCCTGTCTGCCAGTTGCAAAATCTCTTAAGGTCTGCGATCTCCACCCAGTTGAAATTGTCCAGAGGTTTAAAACTGAGAGACTGATGTATTGACATATGTGTATGCAAATACTTATTTCATTATGAAATCAAGCTGGACACAACTGTATTTGTTTGGTTATTGCACATACATAGAAAAATCAAGGAGTAAGTCTTTTGTATCTTCCATTGATTTACATTCTTCTCTCTAGAACTAATATGTGTGTGTATGTGTATTTATACATACATATGCATATAAATATCGATTGTGTATTAGCTCAGTTGTGATTAAATCACTTGTGCAGCAAATTGTTAATCTTATGTCATTTTGAGCACAGGGAACTCAAGGGAAGGTCAATGTATCCTAGAAACTTGAGTGAGCCTAATGCCAGGTTCAGAGCTGATTAGCAACTTTAAACCACCTCCGGGCTTAATACTTGAAGTAATCATGTTACAGATCTTTTCCCCTAGGTTTTTGCATTATGCTGGTTTGTTAGAGAAAACGAGTACTGCAATAAATCATTTGTAGAATTATATTTTATAAGCTGAATCAGTTTCTACTTGGTGATGTAATCACCCTGTTTTGCTTAATGTTCATATTGTAGCGATATTCCTGGGTGTGAGCATTTACAGGCTTATTTTTTTCATTTTTATTTTTAATTAATTTCAGATTTGACTTTTTACTGAGATATTCTTAACCAGGAGTTCTGTTTATATTAGAGTGAGTCAATCTTGTTGCAAGCCAAGTATGAACATCAGTCTAAATCCACATAATGTAGGTACATGATTTTTATACTTCTGCAGGCAACTCATTTATTAAAAAAAAATAAAATTAAACTGTTTGAACATGAATGCTTAAGAATAAAGTAATTATACTTATGTAACAAGATCTTGTTTATTATTAGTAGTAAGGTAATTGGAAGCAAAGAGATAAATCAGTTTTGTGAATAAATGATGTGACACCTTTTTCATTTCATTCATCTACATTCCCTTGTGCATAAAAATAACAAAGATACGCAATGTGGAAATTACTATTTTTTCAATATTAGAAAACTTATTACATTAACCTTATTAAAAATATTAATTTTGAAATGTTTATACATCAATTTGACTTGAAAAATTATTACAGATAAAATTAGATCAGTTAAATTCTGGTTAAACATATTTTCTTAAAAAACTGTAAATTTTCTATAAAACCTGGATTTTAGGGTACAGTTGTGTAAGTTTTATTAATTTTATTGTAGCAATCCAATTGTTTGCCTTGTAGAAACATTTTGTAATTGTAAAAATGCCAGTAAAAATCAGTCATTGACAGCTTGTTTTGGCTTGTTTTCTTTTGCATGGGGAAGGAAACTAAAGAAAAGTAGAATGATGTGAAACTTAAATTTGCATAGCAATATGTTATTTAAATATTGTTCATAAAACATCCTAATAAATATTTCTTTAGCTGTGAAATTCATCTACAGGAGAACAAAGGCTAATGCTTTTGATCTCAGTAAAGATATTGCTCAGCCTACAGAAAAATCCACATACATTACTTGACTGTTTTACTTACTGCCCACATTTTAAAGGTACTTCAGTCTCCACAAGGGAAAGCTGAAGTTGTTAAATATCATAGCTGATGTTCTGATACACTTTTGAACTAAGCTCCAAGAGAGCTATATTTAGCGTATATGTGTATATGCAGAGAAGGCAATAAGCTACTTCCAGTGTCGTCTTACTCATCCTGCTCAGGAGCTGCAGGAAACACAGAGGGAGGTGGTGAGATTTCATGCAGGAATCATTGTCACTGCACGCTGGGAGTGCAGCACTCACATACAGCAGGCTTTTATCCGGTGAAAACTGGTGACTGATAATTGGCAGTTATATAAAACCAGATTTGGCTACCTAAACCTGAAATTTCACAGCATCAGGGTGATGTAGTTCAGGTACCAGCTGCTCTGCTGCAGCCAGACCCCTACTGGCTGTTTAGAACATCTCAGTGTTGGCATGGGGTGTGCAGAAACGTGCTAGTTATTGCTGATCTAGGAGCTCCCAACTCTCTTGCTGGCAGAGAGGGAGTGCAGGTCTTGAGCTGCTTATGGCACATGCTGTGGGGAAAAAACAAGCAGAGTGGAGTGGGACATTGGTTTAGGGTTGGCGGACGGTAAAGATAAAAATAGAGCTGGGTGTAGTGTGGTGGAAATTCGGTCTTGTTTTCATTTAGCTATTCAGTGCAGGGATAAGTAGAAGTGTGAAAAGGTGGAAGATCTTGTTTGGGGCTTCCATGTGGAAGGGATGGAGCAACCCCATTCATGCTCAGCACTGAACAGCCTGTTTTTCTGAAGCAGTCAGCTGCTTCTGTTATGTTGGTAAATGACATTATGGATCTATTTTTGAACACATGCTTAACCTGACCCATGGTTGGAAATACAAGGTGGTAACTCAGCTAATAAACTGACGAAATCTCCTGAGTTTTAAAGTTCCTGGTTTTGGTTTCACTTAAAGGCTGTGACTTTAAACACCCTGTTTTGCTCCCCCTTACAGATACATAACTTCATGGGAGATGCATCTACAACTATCATGTTCTTGTTAGCAATAAAATCAGGAAGAATCATCTGCTTAAAATATTTTGGAGTAAAGCAAGTTCTGTATGGGTTTTTTTTGTTTGTTTGGTTTTTTTTTGTTTGCATTTTTTGAGAGCTCTACTACTAAACTAATCATGCTTGCCTTTGATTTTTATCACTGTCTCATTGAAAGAACTTGATTTATTATCCCACTAATTTAACTAATGCTTTATCTTTGCCATTCTTGCAACAGAGACAATATTCAGAATTAGGCTATGCAGCTCATCTACCTATCTATCTGTTCTCAGATATGTTTAGCATTTGAGGGTTATTTTTTCTCCACATAATAGCTTGTAGTGCTACACATTAATTACCTTTTGTGTGAAGAAATTTATCCTGAACTCCCTTGCTAACCAGTCTCTTCTTAGCTTTGGTTCATGCCCTTTGTTTTTCAGCCCATTACCCTGTCAAATAATTTCAGGGCATCTGCCTTCTATATGGCCTTCAAAATTGTGTCTTTTAATCAGTGTGTTCTGTTAATCACTTCTAGCCTAATTAATATATACCTTGCCTAATCTCCTTTTATTACTCTTGCCCCATGTTACTATCCTGATTGCTCACTGTCTCTATGTTTGCTCTTACATCTGGTTTATCAGACTATGTCAGTTACTCTGACTAATCACCTGTGGTGACGTCCACATAACCTTCATTAAAATCTCAAGCTCTGAGACCAAATAGTGCAAAATTGTGCTCAAAACCTATATCCTGTCATGAGTTCAATGTAGACAGCACGTGACATTATAATGTTAATGATTCACTCTTATCCCATCTCTATATTCGTATTAAATGGCTGTCAGTACTTCCTAACGACATTTAAATGCAGAAGGGATCAAATATACAAATATACAGAATACTGTACACTAACAAGCCCCGATGAAAAAACAGGTTCCATAAAACTGTTGGAGACTGTGAATTCAACAAATGTGAAATTATTCCCTAGAAGTGGATTTTTATTACTACTGAGATTGATAAAATGCACATAACCCCTTGTTACATGCAGGGGAAATAGGTTAAAGCAAGGTGCTAAGATGTTATTGCTAGGCTGGTGTACTGGGCCTGGCTATGACAGGGTTAATTTTCTTCATAGCAGCTCATATGGTGCTGTGTTCTACATTTTAGACCAAAATAGTACTGATAACACATTAATGACCTAGCTTTTGCTGAACAGTGGTTGCAAAGCATCAAGGCCACCTTTATTTCTCAGTCTGCTCTCCCACAGACTAGGGGATGTGCAATGGGCTGGGAGGAAACACAGCTGGGCAAATAACCTGAACTAGCTAAAGAGATATTCCATACCATATAATGTCATGCTCAGCAATAAAAGGGGTTTTAGGAGGGTTTGCTATCTTTTCCTCAGGAACTAACTGGGCACCAGTCTACCCATGAGAATTGGTGATTGACTGGTGGTGTGGTTTAACCCCACCCAGCAACTAAACACCATGCAGCTTGGTCACTCACCCCATGGCAGGATGGGAAAGAATCAGAAAGGTAAAAGTGAGAAAACTCATGGGTTGAGGTAAAAACAGTTTAATAAGTAAAGTAAAAGCTGTGCATGGGAGCAATTCAAAGCAAGGAATTAATTCACTGCTTCCTGTTGACAGGCAGGTGTTCAGCCATCTCCAGGAAAGCAGGGCTCCATCACATGTAACGGTTACTTGGGAAGACAAATGTCATCACTCCATATATACTCCATTCCTTCTTCCACTTGACCCATCTTTTGGGGCCTGAAATCTTTTATGGGCTCCATTAATCAGGATATAATTGAGGATTAATGAATTCTCAGTATGGTATGCAGACATGTGAAACAGGTCCTCAAGGAATTTATAGTTGAAGATTAGTATCTGGAAACAGATCCATTACTGTCTGTTAAGTTTCAAATATTATTTCAAACATCAGAGGAATAAGGGATAGGCTACAAATTAAAAATACAAGGCAAATGTCTTTTATATTCTCTTTTGTATGTTTGACTTGGTGATTTTTTGTTTTTGTAAATCCAAATCTTGTAAATCAAATTTCTTTTGAGGTCATGCACTGTCTTCTTATTTCTAACACTAAGCCAGTCAAAAGAGGTATGATAATAATTAAAACTTAAATCTCTATTCTATGGGTGAGTTAAAGAATCTGTTTGCTAGGTAACTAAATGCAGATGGCATACCACTTTATATGTAATTTCTAAGGAAAAAAGAATCAACAGTAGGCAGAGAGTGTGCTCAGGCTCTTTCTCTGGAAACTGTTTACTGGTTGCAACAATATATTTTTAACAAAGAAGAAAATAAAACCCATTTATTGGCGCTTATGAGAAAACATAGAGAGAGGTCTCATAAAGGTGTATTTGGCAAGTTAATATATGACTGCTTATGGTTGCTTCTAATGACAGTTTGTCATTGAAAGACTGGAGGGGAACCTATTGGAGAGTAACTTTTTGGGGTAGTTTCAATTAAAGTCTTCCTTTCATCTCATGACTGGAGAAATGATTTGTTAACATATTCCCAGTTTCAAGATTTATTTTTCAGAAACTGTTGTCAGCTCTGGCTGAAGGTGGTGTACTTAAGGAGAAAATTATATGCCAACTATGTGAAATAGGGTGCAATCTTCTATTCTTTTTTTTTTTTTTTCATTTCTACTTTTTTTTTGGAGGATATGGAAAATAAATACTATCAAGTTAGAAGTATTTTTCTTGATACCTGGCAACTCGTAAGTTTAAAACTGAGAATATAGCTAGATGCTTTCTGCATTAAGTAGCAACAATTCATCTACACAAGAGAATCACATATGACTTGGAAAGACAGAGTTCTGAGGCCCAACGCAACTCTCTCAAAACTCAGTTTGCTTTTGAGTTTCCTCAAAAGAAAAAGAATACTATTTCAATAATTGATGTAATCAGAAAAAGGCAGTACAGATCAAATTTATGTTTGTGCAAGGGTGGGGGAAAAAGGCAGAAAACATAGCTAAACTCACAAAAAACTGAATATATTATCTGACACGCTAATTGGAGGAAAAACTGGTAATGAGCAGATGGTGTCATTAACTAAATCAATTATGGGTCTGTACAGATGTAATATGGATTGAGTTCCCATGAATAATCCCACTAGTATCTACATCCCACACTTTTGATGGTGTATGTTAATGAATTGGCAAAAAAAGTTGTAATTTTTAGGTTTTTTTTCTAGGTACTAAGTCAAGGAAGAATAAAATTTGATTCAGTTCTGGAGGACTGAAACATAAGCTTTTTTTAATTGCAGGCTTTTTGGAGCATGAGGTATAAACACACATAATCTACAAAGCATCCAGCACTCTTCAGTGATTCAAAGCCAAGAAACAGATATTAACAATTTGAATGTATGCACTTGAGCCAATAATAAGCTTCCACTAATATGTGAAAAATACTTTGTAAGAATTCACTTATTCCTGTTCTTAGCAGAACTTCATCTTGCTCTACCTGTCATAATTTCAGATTAGCTAAAAGAGGAAGACAGTTAATCAAGAATAGCTCACTTGCAAAAGGAAGAGAGATTACACTCAGCAGAAAGAAAGATCATATTTGGCAAAAAAATGTAGTTCCTGAGACGGAAACACATTAAAATTAATAAAAGTAAATAGATTAAAATCTGATACACTGATGTGTGAAAGTACTTTAGACTAAGGAATTTTGTCCTTACTTTTTTCTAATAAATAGGCAGGCAGAATAAAAAGTTTACACAAAGTTATAGTATATTCTAAATACTGGAATTGCACTGTAATTTTCTTTAGGCATTAATGCATGCATCAACCAGAACCTCATAATGTAGATTAAGAGAAAATTACTATATATTCTAAACAGCAAATGGTTGTATTTCATTTTCAGTAACTGCTTGTTATCTGTAAATGTGTCTGCTTAATACTGAAATACTGAAAAGAATAATACGTAATGCAGCTTGTTTTCTTCATGTGTCCCTTCAAAGGTCAGCATTTCTCATCACCCAGTAGGCAAAACAAAATTCATGACTGAAAGGTGTAAACGTTTGCTCTTTCTAAATCTAGTAAATATGTGACTCAACAAAATACTTTAAATGGAGACTAGAAATATGGGTTAATAAAAATAATAACAAAAATAAAAATAACTAAATAATTATATAAGAATTAAAAAATATGAACCTACCAGCAATGAAGCAACAGGGTTTCTAACTGAAAATAATGGAGAACTTCTGCAACAAAAAAAGATTGCTAGTTACTACAATGAACTATATAAGCGCAACATTAAATTTTGCTTGGCAGTTAGCATTAGGGTGATGATAGAGAACAATTTATTGTATCCTATGACATTGTCACAAATCCCTCTGTTCCATTTCTTATATTCTCTTACTGAAAACTCGTAGTACAGATCCTTTGTTCTTCTGTTACTCTAGTCCCCTTCTACTTGTTGTTCAGCTTATAGCCAGGACAAACAGCATTGTCTGCAAACTTTTGGCAACAAACATGAAATTTAGCTATGTCACGTCTTGTGACAATGTGGTCTTTTTCTATTATTCCTTTCATAGAATGCTGTGGAAGATAAGAAAAAGGTTCCCAAGGCAAGATACAAAGGCAGTATTCTTCTCATCGTCTAGAACATCATACTGCCACCTGCTTTCTTGCATGTTCTGATGTTATAAACTACATTTTGCTATGTTGCAATAATTCCTCTGGAACCCATTTGTTGCATTGTTTGATACTGCTGACTGAGCTGGAGAAGAACAAATTTGGATGTAAAGAGGCATGTTAAGTGAAAGATATGAAATATATGCATATACTATTATAATCCTATTGCCAGTATTATCACATTCAAGATGAAAGATTTTACCCCTGCTTTGTCATCTATCTTGATGTCAGAAATGAGATTTTAATCTCAAGGACTGATGTAAAGACTTTCTTTCTGATATCTTCAGTCTGAAGGAAAAGTAGCTCTGTAGGTCAAGTAGCTCTGAAGGTCATTGGCATTATGATCCTAAAGTATAAAGTTTGAAATCTCAGACACATAATTCACTTAAAATGTTTGAGTGGTAAGAAGAAACTGAATTTAATGTCTAAATGGATAATTTCTGGTTATGACTGGCTTGCAAATTAACTATCAATGTTTAAATTCAGTTTTTAGTGCCTCACTTTAAGAATTGCAGTTTCAAAACTTTCATAAAAAACTGTAAATTGGAAGACTTTTCCCAATAAATGTATCCAGTTATGCCTAACTGTACATGGATCTTTGACCTGAGATGCATTTAACACATCTACTGTTACTCTACATAAGTGAAATTCATAACAGAGAAGGTAATGGAGGCAAAATAATTAGATTCTTTGCATGATAATAACAAAGAGCAAGAAAATTTCCAAGTTTATGTTCCTCATATTTTTCTTTTTTTTTTTTTGTCCCAGTATACACTTATATTAGACCCATATGTGTTCAAAGATCTTCACAAATATTTTCTTCATAAAAAAGGACTGTTCATAAAACCCAGTGCTTCCATAAGAAAAAAAACTTGATAGATGTATTATATTTTTGGGAGATGAAGGCAGCAGATTTTTCATCTTGATCACATCCACTAATGAGGATAAACTGAGGAAGTGCTTAGAAGGAGGAGGAAGTAAGAGACAGTACTTCTGTTGCTCAATCTTTCTCAGCAATTCTGTACATACTGAAGGTAAATTTTAAAGTATCTGAGATTTTATATGCTTAACCTTTACTTTTGCAAATAGACCCTTAATATTATTTTTAGTTTGGATAGAGTTTTTAAACATCTGAGGACTCCAAGAACCCATCATAAAAGTGCATTATAGTGGAGCTTATAGCTTGAAATTGCAACAACGAATGATAAAATGGGGGGTGGGGGGGTGGGGGGGTGGTGTATTGAAATTTTCTGTGAAAACATTGCACAGTACTTTAACCTACATGAAATTAATGATGGTATTTACCTCAGAGTATCCTATAACTGTAAATAATGAGGTTTTTTTGTGGTACCACACTTTATCAGTCAAAAGACTCCAGTAGTTTTAGCTTCTTTTCAGGCAGCATGGTATTGTACATAAAATATTCATGGTACACATACTCCTTAAAAAGCAAAACCGAAACAAACATAACTATCTCTCTGTGCAGTTGCAATGGTTAAGATGTAGAAGAGTAATTCATGCCTCTGAAAATATTAGCAAGTAATGTTAGAAAAAGAAATGTCAACTGCACCATATGCCCTATAAATGTCATTTGTAAAATATAGATTTTTTTTTTCTTTCAGAGGCTGTAGTCTAAATTGTTTACCTGACTTTTGAGGAAACAGAAAATATCTGTAATGTAATAAATGATCTTGACAGACACCAAATGTTATTTTTCTTTCTTTTTTATTGAAAGGTACTAATCTACCATGGGAAAAGGACTTGTATTATTTTGAGGCTGTATACATATAGAAAAACATAGTAATAACACATAAAATATGAATATTTCAATTAAAAGGCCAACTTAATTGCTGAATATTGTATTTTTACAAAACTGTCAAGCCATCTCAAGCCCCCTTCATAGTTTTCCTTCCCATAAATCCTTGGTGCAAGCCTCACAACATGTTGGGTCTTTTTTAAGATATTCTAAGTCCAGTCTAGTTTCACATTTCAGGCAATGGAAGGATAATGTATTTATTTAAAAACATCTGTTTTTCCATGCTTTTGTTATATTTAGACAATTTGTTCCAGACCACTTAGATTAGTTTAAATTTTATTATCTGGCTTATATTGGAACAGGTGTTAACTGTGTCACAAGAATTTAGATGACTGGATGGTCTGATCTGGTATGACATGCTGTATTAGTGCTATTCAGAACATATTATCAAACACTGGTGATACACTATGGTAATAAATAAGGTCACAGTTGTGTAACAGCGTAAGCTTTCAAATAGGGCTTTCCTGAACACTTGGGTTTATATTCTATCATCTTGAGGACTCTTATTTTTAGCTAACATAATTTTTCCAAGTGGAGATCTCTCTCTCTAGGATCATGGAGACTTTCTTCCTAGGTCTCTGTGTACTAGAGGAAGGCACTGGTTACTCATTCATTCATCTTTGGGATGGTTGGGATGAACTTCAGAGTAAGTTGGGGACTGGAAAAGAGTTTCTGTTTCATGAGGGGACTTTCTACATATATTGATGTTCTGAAGACAAAAGAAAAGGAAGTGATATTTGAGAATGAAGATATTGTCATTCAAGCTGGACTCCATGTTTATACATCATCTTTATCAATGTTTCCAAGCCTCAGCTCTGGAGGAGGCTGGTCAATCTGAGCACACAGATTGGCAAGGGCAATGGGAGCTGGAAATTACATGGAACCACCTCATCTGAGCCATTACAAATTTCAGCAGAAAATTTATGAATACTTCAAGTGAAAAAATAATATTTTCTGTGAAAATAATAAGTGCTCCCCAAAATCATTTAGTTTTAAAAGCATAAATTTTCATGGTTTTTATTTTTAATGGAAAAAAAAGGCAGTGTGCATTTGTACACCAACCTTTCTTTTTCTACAGAAAGCGCAGCTTATTTGTACGCAAAAGCAAGACTAAGCATATTTGCAATTTGTATTGTATAATGTTCTGAGACCTTAAGCAAACTCTGACCTTTGAAGGAATCTGCTTGTTGCACTTCATATCTCTGTGTGGGCCAATTAGTCTTGTTTTTCTTGGTCAAAATTGCCATGGAAACTCATACACTGCATGGTAGCCTGATTACCTTCTCCTAGCCTAATTCACCACATTTTTTATTGAGGGAAGATAGTAGGAGTGGACAGTTTGGGATTCTGCCTGGGTGCTCCTAAATAACACTATTCTAGAATAAAAAAAAAAAATTAAGGAAGAAAAATGAACAAAAAAAGAAGGAAGATATGTGGAGGGGTGAACACGAGAAGCTAAAATACCTGGAAGGACAAATTTCAGTCTCTGTTTCCCTTGCATGTGGAAAGATCCTGGAGAAGAGGAGGCTCCGGGGAGATCTAATAGCAGCCTTCCAGTACCTGAGGGGGGCCTACAGGAAAGTTGGGGAGAGTCTGTTCACAAAGGCTGTCAATGACAGAACAAGGGCTAATGGGTTTAAGCTGGAGAAGAGCAGATTTAGATTAGACATTAGGAACAAGTTCTTTACTCTGAGGTGGTGGAGCACTGGAACAGGTTGCCCAGGGAGGTGGTTGAGGCCCCTTCCCTGGAGACATACAAGGTGAGGCTGGACAAGGCCCTGGGCAACCTGGTCTAGTTGGAGGTGTCCCTATGACTGCAGGGGGGTCAGACTACATGACCTTTGAAGGTCCCTTCTGGCCCTAGGTGATTCTATTATTTTATGATCCTATGATCATGACTGTTTCAAGAACTCCTTTACAAATGAAGAGAATGGGTGAGGGAGCTCTTTTTATAACTGTGTTTGTAAGATGCCTAACGCAATGAAGATGTTGATTCTGACATAAAACTATTTGCAAGCAATTGTGACACTGAGATACAATTTCAGTGTTTAATTTTCCTTGGTCTTCCTTCTTTGAGGAAGTTGATGTTACATTTTTCTGTGGTACAGCTTATTGTTAAGGGCAGAAAATAAAGCCTCTGAAAGACGATGTGGTAGAACTCAAAGATCTTTATCTCTTCATCCAGGCTAGGATTGGTGGAGTCAACAAGGCTATACAAGATTACAACTGCTAATGTTTTGTGATAAACAATTTGTAGGAACTTTTGGAGACAAATTCACATCTCTATCAAAATGGAGTTCACTTGTCAATATGGGTATGGTGCACAGGAAATGAAGACACATCCTGTCCTTGTAAGCCTCAAGGAAGAAGTAAAGAAGTTATTCTACAAGTAGGGATGAATTTTAGGCCAACATCAAAAAGTAGATACTTAATCATAAGTGGACTTAAAAAGTAAAACGTTGAATTATTTTAGGCAAAAGCCATTCCAATTACAAAAGCTGAAATGGCATATAACTAACTATTGTTCAATTGGTTTGATACAGATTGACAATAATTGATTACATACTAACAAAGACTGGTTTTAACTGAATGCTTACTAATGAAGAAATGCTTACTAATAAATAGCTAGATCAACAATAGGCAAAGCTTAACTAAAACTTTTTTTTGGGTTGTAAACAGAAGGTTAAAAAATACATATTTGGTCTAAAATAAACTCCAGATCATTATTATTCCTTTATCTATCACTTATACCCAGTTAATTCCTCCTTATCCTAGCCCTGGCTGCTGTTTGTTCATAAAGAGAGGATGGTATAGAACATCAAAATCTCACAGGAAATCAATAAAGCTGAAGACTCTTGTGTAAATTCACTGGAAAGACAACAAAATTATTTGTAAATTTTAAAGGTTCAGTGAAGAAAAAAAACACATTGAAGTTCAAATTGGTATATTAAAGGGATTTCTGCTTATATGTTGTGGTGTCTGCTCTTGACAGAATTTTTTCAAATTGCAATAAAGAACAGATCAAATATAATGGGTCAGTAACTCTTCGTCTGTCATAAGCTACTACATTTTTCAGATAATAGTTATTAAAATACGCTTTTGCTCATCTTTTAAGCCTCTTTTCTATTTTCCAAGATTTTGTTGGTAATGTATAAACAGTAATTGGAGACTTTAAATTAGAGTTCTGTCCTTGTTTCTGCAAAAGTCATGATATCCCTTGATGGAGAAACATGAAAATCTATTGGTCAAAGAATTGTTACAGCAGACTGCCATGGTTATTGAAGGGTCAACCTCAAAAGTTCATAGTGAGACTTCAGATAAAGATCCATAACCTAATGTGCACACTTAAACTAGTCAGACAGAGAGCTGTCCATATGATTCACAAAGCTTCACTTCTGGATATTCAGTGATTGTCCCTGACTCACTCGGATTGAACAACTCTAGTCCTAAGAGGGGAAAAGCCTTTTTTGGTCCTCTACTTTCAGAAAATACAGAATGTGTGAATTGCAGAGGAAAGAAATACTGAAGAAAAGCTGGGATAGGAAAAGCTGACATGTCTGAAAATCGTATACTGAAAGAGAAGAATAAACCTGTGGTGCCTGTTTTAGCACAGAAAAGCGTTCAATTAGGAGAATGAAGCTGCAAGTAGGAAGATTTGATGATTCAATTGGGCTAGGCAGAATCTAAGGAGTATTAGAGGCATATATGCAGGGTTAGCAACAGAGTGGAAGTTCAAATTTGGGATAAAGATGTAAGACACACTAAAGTCAGTAAAGGAGTTTAGTAGAATAATAGGATCAACAAAAACTGATAGTCTGGAAAAACTATAGGTGAATTTATAGATTAATGGTAAAAGAAAAGAAAGCAAATTTAACAGGTAAGGATGAGTCGAAAGAGGATCTAATAAGTTTTGCAATGGCTGATTTACTATATTGTAGGTATCGACAGTGTGACATATTCCTGTTTTTAACACTACAAAGCAAAGCGCAACACATCAGATAATGCAGAACTACATCTTTTACCATTTAATTAATTTTCTTTCTTAGAAACATTACTTTCAATTACTATGTGAAGCCAAAAGTAATATGTCTTACTTTGAACATTAACAAGGGGAGTAGTGGAAGTTTTCATTTAATCTTTTATATTTGTCCTTTTTGTTCTATTGTCTGGGAAAATAAGCTGTTCCCAAAGCCCAAGCAACAGCCATCATGTGAGTTTATATACAAGGCAGTAGAAGTGACAAGGACACTTAGTTGTAAAAAGCCTTTGTTTTTCATAAGAACAGCCCTTGATTGGGTTAAGTCTGGTCTTTTGCATTAAATTCAGTATTGTCTACTATCAAAATATCTCAGAATATTAGCTGATGTGTGGAGACACAACAGTGAAAATATAAGTCCAGGTGCACTCTGAGATCAATATTAATTTTTCAAAGCCTTTAATTCCCCCTTTTTTATGCTTCTCCTTCACAGTGAATCTTGCTTCCATTCAGGACACATGATACTGGAAATGCCTTATTTATTTTCATCTAATGATCATGATTGCCACAAGGAGAATTACCTTTGAAAACATCATACTTTTATCCTCCTGCTTTCATCTTTTTAGAGGCATTAATCTTCAATGTAGGAAGGAAAGCAATATCTCATGTTAGATCTATTCTTTCACACTATTCAGCAAGCATAGATGTTTTGGACAAAATCTGCTAAATAAATTTGCAATGCCTCCTCAAAAGCAGTTTATAAAAAAAGAAGTAAGACAGTAAGGAGCAGCATAATCAAACACTTCTTTTTATTTTTCAAAACTAGCTAACAGCATTGTGTCTTATTTTTGTGCTCAGCATTTTGATCTTGACAAAACCAAGAGCTGGAGAAGTGCAGAAATAAATCACCTGGAAAAAGTATTTGAAGTTCAATGCCTTAAAAGAGTTTGGTCACATACCTAAGTAACATGTTCCTGGTATATAGAATGACTATGCCCATATAAACTGTTGAGAAACAAAATTAAAAGCTCCCTGATGATCACAGTGATTTGGCTTTGCTGAGGTATGAGTGTCAGCATTACAGTTCAAACATGTTTTAAACTTAGTTTTCTATTAGCAGTGTGGTCCTGTGTAAACTTGTGACAGCCTTAATGTAATTGAGATAGCATTTTCTTTTTATCCCTTTTTTCCTTTTTTCCTTTTTTCTTTTTTTTTCTCTCTTTTTTCTTTTCTTGTCTTTTCAGCTATAGTTAATTTATTTCTTAATAAGGAATACTATTTCTCTGGAAATATCACTTTTATAACTGAGTCTGTAATTTCAGAGTAGATTTTTCACCTGAAGTCAACTGCAATGCAAGATCTCTACAAAACAACTCTAATTTCTAGCTTGCAGTCACTCTAAAGTCATAGAATCATATAGAATCATAGAATCATATGGGGTTGGAAGGGACCTCTGAAGATCATCTAGTCCAACCCCCCCTGCTCGAGCAGGTCTACCTACAGCACGTTACACAGGAACTTGTGCAGTGGCTTTGGAATATCTCCAGAGAAGGAGACTCCACCACCTCTCNNTCCTCCTCATGTTTAGGTGGAACTTCTTATACTCAAGTCTGTGCCCATTTCCTCTTGTCCTGTCACTGGGCACCACTGAGAAAAGACCAGCCCCATCCTCTTGACACCCTGCCTTTAAATATTTGTACACATTAATTAGATCCCCCCTAAGCCTTCTCTTCTTCAGACTAAAAAGACCCAAGTTCCTCAGCTTTTCCTTATAGGAGAGATGCTCCAGGCCCTTCATCTTCTTTGTGGCCCTTTGTTGTACCCTCTCCAGCAGTTCCCTGTCCTTCTTGAACTGGGGAGCCCAGTACTGGGACACAGTACTCCAGATGGGGCCTTCCCCAGGGCAGAGTAGAGGGGCAGGATGACCTGCCTCAACCTGCTGGCCACGTTCTTCTTGAGGCACCCCAAGAAGCCATTGGCCTTCTTGGCCACAAGGGCACAATGCTGGCTCATGGTCATCTTATTGTCCACAAAAACTCCCAGGTCTTTCTCCTCAGAGCTGCTCTCCAGCAGGTCAGCCCCCAGCC